>JANBPO010006859.1:28568832-28844250 GCA_024336825.1 Amorphophallus titanum
TCAACGACCGTCTGGACCAAAAATCGAGAGAGGAACGTATTACGAGAAATTAGCTCAAAATCACCCAAAATGAGATTTACACGAAAAATGATAAAAATGGCAGCGGATGGCGACGCATGTGGCGTCAATGGGTTCCTGGCGAGACGAGAAATCTGTTCCCCTACCTCTTACGTAGCGAAGACCGCGAATCGGTGCAAATCGGGCAACGGGGGTCACGCCGTCCTTCCGCTCGCACACATCTCCACGCTCCACGATCCGAGGGATGAAGGGTACCGACGCAATCCTCGCGTCGAGCCCGTCCCATCGGTACCTCCCACGCATCGACTCGAGGCCAAATGGGCCGCGAATCAAGTGAAAGGGGGAGAGAGGAGAGAGAACGTGTGAGGGAGAGAGAGAATCGAGAGGGAGAGAGAGAGAGAGATGAGAGAAAAGTGAGAGGAGAGAGAGGGGTCGTGGGTTTTTTTAAAAAGTGATTTTTATTATTATTTTTTTAAAAATTTCTTCAAATTATAATAAAATCTTCACTGGACTAAGTGGACAATGCGACCAGCAACGATGCGACCAACTGAGCTAATTCAACTCGACACCAAGAGCCTCCAATAAGGGTCTACGTCCACAACAAGAACAACAAGCTGGCAATTTTTCCCAAGAGAAGGGAAGCGTACAGATCTGCATGGTTGAGAAACTGATAGAGACTAGGGTTGTCTACTCACTCTCGTACTCAGATCGAGACATAGGACAGTTACGCTCTCTCTCACTCGCAGCAGTGAATAGAACTACAATGGGCTAGGACCCTACTGGTCACACACGAGCAGCGGCATCCAGAACATATACGAAACTTGCAAGTGCAACAAGAGGAGAAGTGGATGCGCACCTCTATGCTCGGGGTGTGGGGAAGACTCCCAGCTAAGACACACGACTACCCAGTACAACAAAATTAGACAAGTACAAAACCAAACTCAAATGCTCACTCCTCGCAGGGAGGTAAAAGGTTACAAATGGATCTGGGAGGGTGTGTTTAGGTTGATGGGCAGCAATTCGATGGTGCGACAGTGACCCAATATGCGGCTGGTCGATCCAGCCTGACGGAGTCATCTGCACCACCAACGGGATCTACAGTAGGGACAGAGTGTCGTGGTCATCGGGATGGTGCGAGGGCCTTTGACGTGGTCCAGCAGTGGTTGACGATTGCCCCACAGGAGGACGACACCCAACGGGGTCAGGTTGGCACTCCGGCGTCGTAACAAGTCGACGGGTAGAAGCAGGTTGGCCTACACAGAGTTAGGTGACCAGTGGGATGAGGGGCCTGGAACGGCAGCTTTCGATGGTCCTCTGATCATGAAATTTGGCATGGACGTTGGAGGGGACGTCCTATGAGTTCCAAGCTAAGTTGGAGTGCTCGAACCAAGAGGTGAAGTCGGGGTAGCCTGAATAGCAAGCCTCTATCTAGTCTGGCATGTCTGCAGACCACTGGACAGATAGCAAGAGTTGGCCGTGGTAGGGGGGTGCTCAGGCAGACTTTCTGGTTGGGATTTTATGGAGAGGTGGTAAGGGAATGTGGCAATCCAAGGGCATATTGTTATGTAGGGACGAACTGGGAGTGAAAACCAGTAATGTTGATACATGAAAAAACTGGGTGAGAACGGTGCCTTGATGGCTACCGGACACTAAGAGCCTCCTGGGGCCCGAAAATAGGGTTTTAAACCCAAAATAAACTCACCTCTACTCCAAGAATCACGTGCTCGTGCGTTAAGGAAGGAGGAGGAATGAAGAGAGAGGAAATTTTGTTGCAAATGAATAGTAATGAGGAAAAAACAAAGGAATGGTTTATATATATAGTGGGTTTTCAACAAAAAGGCACGTCGTTTCAACCAAAAGGCGCGCTGTTTCAAAACCTCCAAAGGCCATGGGGCGCGCCGGTTGCCCCCGCGCCGTTTCAGCAATCCGATCAAGGGCGCGTCGTTTCAACCACCCCGTTTAAATCTCCAGTCACGCCATTCGAGCATCTGACGATGAAATTAAGTGCCGTTCTGAGCTGTCGTCGTCAAAGGAGAGCAATCCAGATGAAGCTCATCCATCGGTCCGGCCACGTTCGTGTCTCACTTGCAGCACCAACGTCTGGGGGACATTTGTTGACACTCAAAAAGTGATGAATGGCGATCAAGTCGCAAAGGCAAATGACACAGCTAACGGAAGCACACAAGCTGAAGAAAAGCAGATCGTCGAAGCCTCTCAAGTTGCCAGAGCTTCAAGCCATCTGGACTACGTGCCGAGAACTTCACCTCAGGAGAATCAGCGGCACTCCACCACCAGTCGACAGTGCGACCAAGCCTGCCCAATGATCCGGTGTTGACCCCGTCACACCGCTACCCTACATCGCCACCCGACCAAGGACGGTGATCTACTCGGCAGTTTCTCGCCCCAATGAAGAATCTCCTGAGGAAGAAGAATGCCATCGGCCCTTCACAATTGGAAGCTCGAAGCCCTAGCAGCAGAAGGACCCGAACACCCAACATGGGTTTGGCTTCTTGCGAAGACGGGCCCATCAGAGGCCAAATGATCACCGATCTAGGCGAAATATCATCCCGTGAGGGAGCTCTGAGCACGAGTCGAATTGAGTCAGAAGCATAAGCCATGGTGCCGAAGATCGTGTCAACAGAAGACCTGCGTGCTCGAACCAAGTACACATGGAGTCTGGACCAAGGCCGTACGGTGATGGGGACATCTCCTACCTTTTCTCATTTTTTCGAGGGTTCCGTTGCTCGTCGGCTATGGTCCATGATATTCGTCACATTTTTCTGAGTTATGGCCTATCTGACCATATAACTTCTTCCATGAGTCATGGATAGCCCTCAAAGTCAGCTCTTTTCCTCTCCAAAGCTTGAGGTATGGCAAGTTGATGTGGTACTTGTCTTTCAATCTTCTACGCAATTCTCTAGGAGAAATGTCTCCCTCAACCTTCAGCCAACCCTTAACCCTTACTGCGACCCACTTTTATCTTGTCATCTTGTTTCCAACCATATTATCACCTTGGTATGTGTGTTCCCCTCTTATACTTTTGATCTCAAAAGTAACCCCGTCAGGTAACCGATTGACATGCATTCTCTACTTACAATTTATTCCCACAATCTAGAATAAGTCGGGAGGGATTACATTTGAAGGTCTTCAAGTAACACTCTGTCTTCACATAGTACTCTTGCATAGCTAGCTTAAGTGTCTTTTGGTCCGCAAATTTTGCCCCCTCCTCAGTGTCAGGGGACCCGTCATTGTTCACCAGAATCTCCCATTCGATATCTCTAGTATCATCAACATAGAAGTCTTCATCATCACTAGACCAAACACTGTGATAGCTGTTCTCAAATTCAACAATGTAATCCTCATCAGAATCTTATGCATCACCTTCTTGTTGTGATTGTGCTGGTCCATCCTCAGTCTGAGCAGCCTTAAAACCCTCATCATGTTGCTGCGTTGGAACCTGTGTCACTTGCAGCCCTTGATAAACCAGGTTCAAACCCTGTTTCAAATGTAGTCTAAAAGCCAGTTCGTCTCCTAGTCAGACCAACAACAACTTTCTCAAGATGTTCATCATCACCTTCCTCGGAATAATAAGCAGGAACTTCTGTATGACTGGGTCTTTCCTGCCTTGCAATTTCCTATTCCACCGATATGAACTCCCTAATGTCATAGGGAGTGTCAGCATAGTCCCAAGTCCACAAATTCTTGATCATCATTCTCAACCGTAGGCTCTTTTGCGCTCTTCCTTCTTTGATACACTCGATTGCTCCCCCTTCACCGGCCACACAAAGACAGGAAGAGCCAATTAGGGTTTCAAGGAGATCAAGGTTGGAGATGGGAGGGGATTGGAGTTGGAGTTGGGAGAGAGACGATTGACTTCGAATGGTAAAAGTTAATCTTATTTACGCTTGTTTTTTTCACTAAGGGCTTTTTTATCAATATAACACACCAGGGTAGGCGTGTTAAAGACACCCGAACATGAAAATCCATAGAAAACTCAGACACGGATGATATAACACACCAGTAGGGGTGCGTTAAATGACCATAACGCACCAGGAGTGGCGCGTTATGTCACCTGGGTTTCACGACTCCGGAGGTCAGAATCGGAAACCCCTCCCGATCGATCGAAATCGATGGGGGACGCGGGAAATTACAAAACCAAACCATCCTGCAAACCCATATCGACATTCCAAGCCTAAGCATGTCACTAGAATTGGAATACGATGCCCATGGATATAATTTCAAACATTTAAGGCTAAAAATGAATAGAAAATAGACTAAATAGGATTATGCACAAAATACGAGGCAACGGGGTCGGACCACGACGTAAGTGGTACTGGCGGTGTCCTAACGAGTTAAGAAATCTATCCCCCTACCTGGATGACAGTGAAAATGACAGTACGCAGCCGATCCGGTGAGAGGGCGACGCGGTGCCTCCTGGCCCGGCTCGACTCCATGCTCCGTGAATCGAGGAATGGTGGGCGTCAACGCGATCCACGCGACGCGACCAATCCAACAGTACCTCTCTGGCTTCGATCAGTGGCCGTTTGGACCAGAAATCTAGAGAGGCACGCAAATTGAGAAATTAACCCCAAAATCACCCAAACTAAGAATTACACAGAAAATGAGAAAAATGACGACGGATGGCGACGCAGAAGGTGTCAACGGATTCCTGGAAAGATGAGGAGTTTGTTCCCCTACCTCTTGCGCGGCGAAGACCGCGAATCCGTGCAGATTGGGCGACGGGGGCCACACCGTCCTTCCGCTCGCACGTGTCTCCACGCTCCATGATCCGTGGGATGGAGGGTACTGGCGCGATCCTCACGTCAAGCCTGCCCCATCGGTACCTCCCACGCGTCGACCAGGGTCCGTTTGATCCACGAACTGAGAGAATGGGGGGTGGAGGAGAGAGAACGTGTGATGGGAGAGAGAGAGATTCGAGATGGAGAGAGAGAGAGAGAGTCGAGAGAGTGAGGAGAGAGAGAGAGGTGAGTGGCGTGAGATATTTTGTGATATTTTTTATTTTTTTAAAAAAATTACCTTAAATTACACTTAAACTTTTTTAAAATTGAAATTGCTAGGAGCCTAACGGTTGGGCTATGGTCAGTGCAGTGGTGCCCCCTACTCTTGTCATTGCGAGGATGAAGGCAGGAGAGTCGCTTCTGAGAACGTCTGACGATGACTCTGGGAAAGGCTCAGCTAGCCCTAGGGCTTGACTGGAGAGATGGCCCAGAAGGGGTGACTGGGTCGGCCTCTTGGGAGGGAAGACCGGTTCCGTTGGCTAGGACTGGGAGCATACGCCTTAGTCGGTATGGCGTGTGAACTCATGTTCTGGTGCATGGTATAGCTTTTTGTGCTTGGCGTTGAGAGGCAAGAAAGGTTTGTGGCCCTTATGGTCCATGACCGTGTAGGCCCCACCCTCATAGGCATCGCAAATGATGTACGGGCCTTGCCAATTTGGCTGAAGCTTGCCATAGGAACACCCTACCATGACTTCTCTTTCCTTGATCATGACAAGATCGCCTTGCTTGAAGACTCATTGCTTGACGAGCTTGTCATAGGCTCGCACCATGCAGGCCTAGTACATCTGCAGGTGTTTGTAGGCTTCAAGCTGTTTGCCTTCCAAATCAGCAAGCTCTTCCAGCCTTCTTTGGCATTCATTTTCATTAGGTGGGCCAAGTCGGTGTGTACCACTACGCGGTAGGATGCTAATTGGATTTCGACAGGGATGACGGCTTCCGCTTCGTGGACGAGGGAGAATGGCAAGCATCCCGTGGGAGTTTTGTAGACCATCTGGTAGGTGCATAATGCCTCGGAGACCTTTTCACCCTAGTCACATTTTCGGTGGCTAACAATTTTAGCCAAGAGCTTCCGGAGAGTCTTGTTGAAGGCCTCGGCCAAACCGTTGGCCTGTGGGTTGTAGGCTGAAGAAGTCCTCTAGTCGATGTCGAACTTGGCTGCCAACTGGTATACAGCCTTGTTCTTGAATGGTGTCCCGTTGTCGGAGACTATGCGACTGGGAGTGCCAAATCAGTAGAGGAAGGGCCTCCACCCAGTGAGAGAAATAGTCGGTGGCGGCTAGGATGTACTTGTGGCCTTTGTTGGGGGAACAGAGAACAGCTCTGATACCAGATGTTGGGTTTAGAGAATAGCTCTGATTAGTGGCGTCAAGTGTTCCTGCAGTCATGATGTTCCTACCAATGGTTAGTGACTTCATATTGCAGCTTAGCCATTTTTGTGATAGGAACATCAGCTGAATGCATCCTGGGAGTAGGCTCGCTCCCTGGAATAGTCTTGTCCATAACAAAGGTTTCTTCAGCAGTCCCGACAGCAAGCGACGAAGGCATTTAGACATCAACTAAATCTCAAAAAGAGGAACATTCACGTAAGCCGAAGACATGATGGGCTGTGAGGAACCTCTGAATGAACCATAGATTACCTTCCATCTCATGGTTGGGCGTTGGAGAAGGTAGATCCCCCTCGATGGGAGCTACGGGCACTCCCTCTCCTTTGTCTTCAGTTGTCACAAGGGCGGCAGCCTCCTGCGTAATCATTGCGGTGGAAGTGGCGGCAGCTACAAAGAACCATTATTAGCCAGTGCAGCCAGGGCAGAAATGGGTTGTAGAAGAAGGAAGAATGTACCTTTCGTCGCAGGCCCTTGTACATGGGAAATCTCAAATTCCTCAAATGATACTACCGATGGAGGAACAATCACTGGTTCCTACTCTGCAGCCTTCCTCCGACGAGCCCGTGTCACCCGAGTGACCACCTCTATGGCCTTGCTGATAGCCTCCCTCACCTGGGACCTGGTTCATTTCCGTGAATCACCAAGAGGCAATGGCGTTGTGGTCGGGGCTGGCTCAGGAATCCCGAAGTATGTCAGCTTCCGAGCTTTTATTAACAGCTCCCTAAAGTGCCGGGTCTCCTCCGAACAGACTGCACACGCACAAAGGTGAGAATGACAACACTGCAATAGAAGAAACAGTACAGAAGGCCAAGATAAAGAAATGAAGATATCTGTCGGCCCTGTATACAGGGGTGAGAGAGGCAAATAGAATAGCGATGGCACTTTATCTCTTGAGGTCGCCTCGCGAATGAGCCATCGCACATCTCCAATCATCTCGCTTTGCTCGGCCAGTGACGCCAAGTCCAAATGGCCGCGAGAAGACAGATAATAATGCAGGCTAAGATGATCCAGCCCCCATCCGTCAGCATATTTAAAGGAGAGAAGAAGGGGCTGGCCCAGAATGGCTTCACTTGGGCCACCTACTAAAAGCCCGTGAGAGCGAAGCAGTGCAAACAACCAGGGGGTATTACTGTAGAGTCCCTCCCGCCGATCCTCCCCTCTGATGAAGGTCCTGTAGGGATAGAGGCTATCGATCTCAGGATGCCACTCGGCCACGGAAGGGACAGGCTCTTCCACTGGCAGGGGAAGCTCCTGGAGAACTACCCATTCACTGCTTACATGGCATAGCCCTTGAAGCATCTTCATGAAGACATCCTTGCTGATCTTAGGCAGTTTCAGCGATGCTTCACAGCTTTCTGAGCCTCTAGATAAGCCATCACTTCTGTGTTGGTCGAAGATTTCAGCTTTTTCAAATAAGAAGGATCAATGTCTAAAGCTGGCTCTGGTTGAGAATCCAGGAACTTGCATTCTGCAATGGCCCAGCATTCCCGGCGGAAGTTTCTATAAAACCCCATTCGCGCGTTCCACCATTTGATATACTCTGGAGTAACGCGAGGGAAATGAGCAGGAGTCGGGACTCTGAATGAAGCCTCCTCCCGGAGGTGAAAGTAATCCCACAATGCACGAGCTTCGTCATTGGCCACCTGGCCAGCTCTATGCCTATTTAGCAGCGCAAACTGTGTGGAAGAAGGAGGAATGTACTGATCATAGCCAAGATTCTGACTGAATCAGAATGGATAGTACGGCTCCAGCCACAAGATGCCACTCTTTCGAAAAATTAGGATGCTCGGTCTGATCGCCAGCGCCCAATCAACTAACTCCGGTTCCAGAATTGGCCTCATACATTTGGCGTCAGAAATGGGATGAACATATTCTTCTGTCTCGAAGAGACGGCACCCTCGCATCTTGTTCACCAGTGGGCTGGAATGGGCCGCTAAGCTCCAGAAGTGCAGAACTCCAGGTGCGTCGATCGAAACTTTGGCCAACTTTCCCCTAGTGGCAAAGAGCTGCTCCGCTGGCTGCGACGGCTCGGCACTAGCAAATTCTATCATCCTCGGGACAAGCCACGATGGTTGCAACCCCCGGGGAGTAGCTTTCGGGAATAATGTACACACCCAGGCATTGAAGAAGTGTAGCAGACCAACTGTCCTCAAATTCTTGGGGAGACGAGTCCGGTGCAGGTCTCCCAACATCTTGTAGATAAGGCATAAAGCCACTAGGCAGAGGGAGAGCTTCGTACCCCAAGCCATCAGACAAGCAGGGTAAATGGCTTCGGCTCTGATCATGCTCTCGTCGCCTTGTGGGAGAGCGAAGGAACAAATCCAATAAGTCAAGTACACAGCACAGTGCGTGACTGCATCAACTCCAGCAGGGTTCGGACCTCCTTGCTGCCCTCCCTTCAGAGCAGGCGGGAAAGCAGCTTGTCGCCGGACTCTCTTCTTCCGCTTTAGGGCAATTGGTGCTACTGTGGGGAAGACCACATACTTTTGCTCCCCACTGAAGAAATATTAGAGCCAAGTACCCATCCGACATGCCTCTTTTCCCTAGGCTTGCATGCTTCCCTGGTATCATATGATGAGCGGTAGAGCGTACGATACTCCTTCATCAGGTAGTGATAGGCGAAGCCTACTAGATACTGGCCCTCGCCGTCAGTCTGATCCTTCATCCAATCTGGCCAGCAGACTTCCTCATACGGCTCACCGTCAATCGGCAAGTCACTAAGCTGGGAAAGACTCCAAAGGTCTAAAGAAGTCTCCCCTTCTAAAGTGTAAAAGGTGTTATACTCTGGGCAGAAGACTTAGATCATACCACAACACAAACCTCTGGAGATAGGGTAACGGTACCTCGAGGCGTACATGCTGTGATATACGCCAGCCTTGACCAAAATGGGAGCATCATGTTGGAGGACGTAGTCTGTGAACTCCACTGCTCCTGGTCTGAATGTGTGGGCATTGGTGACCTTCAGCTCGGCAAACCACCCTACAGAGATCTGATGCTTGAAATGGACTGCCAGGCAGTCTAGCAAGAAAGATTCTTCTTTGTATCCCCATTTCTGCGGGGCAAGAAATAGACCAAAGATGGGCTTCTCCCAGTCGACATGACCCGCAGTTTCATTCCAGTGGGCAAGTACAAACTCAGGAGCCCTGGTCAATAGCCCGTCCTCTGGAGCCAATCCTTGAAGTCCCAACACAACACTCCATTTTCGGAGTTCGTCGGGCAAATAGATAGGCCTTCCCTGCACTACAAAGTCTATCAGATTGTCCCTCTCGACAAGTAGCGCCTACTTAGCCCTCCGAACAAGGAACAAATCCCTCTTCCCTTGAAGGTTGAATCGTCTAAGGAAGGACATCAAGTGCTTATCCTGGGGATGGTCCCGCCTAATGTCGGCCCTCCTGGGACAGTCGAACCACCTAAAAACCTTGTGTTATTGTGTGATGCACTTTTTCCATCTCTCCTACCCCCCATTCATAGGCTCTCCAAGCTCTTCCTCCCTTTCATTCCGCTGATCAACCCACTATTTTCATTTCGGATCTGTACTTCATTTTTGGTTCATAACGGTTCATTTTGATCATCGTTTAAAAGTGTGCATTGTGTGGGATCTATTCACCCCCCTCTAGATCCTCTATTAACCATCCAACACTGACCATGGTGATTAACTCCAACGAATGGAGCAAATGGTATCTCATACGTGCTCATCGAGTAAGTAGTATCAAAAGATATGGCATCACCAAAACATGAACAAGTTAGTCTTGACCTTGCATCCACCCAGAAAACATGCCTTACCTATCCATCATCATTCAAATCTATCATGTAGAAGAATGTTGGACTACTCATTTGTTATTTGGCAAAATGGTTATATAATTTTTGTGCATCTCCTTTTAGTTGCATATGACGCTGTCGGGTTAAGAAATTTCTACAATCTTTCTCTGTAAAGTCAAGCTATTGAATTTCACCTTTTCTTCTAGCAAGTGTAGACACTATATGAGATGTTGGGATTCCTACCATATGCATGTTCTTAATTTTTGCCTTTTTTGGCGTACATATTTTTCTATGTGACCTAAGATATATCACCGATAATGGATTTAGGTCATGGTTATGCTTAATGATTGCATGTTCTTTTTTCATTCCCCTTTCTTTGTGAGAAGCCTTGCCTTTATTGATGCATGACAACCCACTTTTGGAGAGTCTCTAGGGCACTCACTAGTAGAATTTCTCCGTGACATCCCAGATTTTCAACAACCTAAATACTTGAAATTAGGTATTCTTTTGTAGCTCCGACTGCATAATATAGTGATGTCAAATCTAACTGATTTTACATATGCATTATAAAATTTGTGGACATCTTTCCCTATATCAAATTCTATTCCTATTTCTGGTGGGAACACAGAAAGTGCAGGCGAGGGCCAGCAAGGCCAAAGGGTCTCCCAAAGGGTGAGTTTAGTCCGATCCTAGTGGTCAACCCGGTGCCAAGGGCACGGGTAACGCTCACTCCCACGGCGGTCACTCGAAGTCTGGGACTTGCGAGATCGGGCAACATGAAGAGGGAGGTAGCGGACTTCGTATCTCGCTATCTCACGTGCCAGCAAGTAAAGGCGGAACACCAAAAACCCGTCGAGAAATTACATCCTCTAGATATTCCCAAGTGGAAGTGGGAAGACATTGTCATAGATTTCATCATGGGCTTGCCTAAGTCTACGGGCAGACATGATGGTATCTGGGTAATTATCGACTGTTTGACCAAGTCAGCACATTTCTTGACCATCAAAAGCCGTTGGTCAGTTGATGTCCTAGCTGTTTTATACATCAAGGAGATCGTGAGACTACATGGTGTCCCAGTGTCAATCGTGTCAAACCGAGACCCACGATACACTTCTCATTTCTAGAAGGGTCTACAACACTCCCTGGGGATGAAGTTCAACTTCAGCAATGCTTTCCATCCCCAGACAGATGGTCAGACCGAGATGACAAATCAAATTATTGAAGATATGTTAAGAGCATGTGTCATTGACTTCAGTGGGAGCTGGCACGACCATTTGCCCCTGGCCGCGTTTGCTTACAACAACAGCTACCAGGCTAGTATTCAGATGGCGTCATTCGAAGCACTTTATGACAGGAGTTTTCGATCTCCAATATGTTGGGATGAAATCGGTGAAAGGGAAATACTAGGGCCAGATATTGTCAGAGATACAAATAAGAAGGTCCAACTCATCAGGGATAGACTCAAGATAGCTCAGTACCGGCAAAAGTCATACGCTGACAATAGAAGAAGAGATCTGGAGTTCCAAGTTAGGGACCATGTCTTCCTCAAGGTCTCTCCTGGATGTGGCATTAAAAGATTCGGTGTTAAGGGCAAGCTTACACCGAGGTTTATTGGTCCATTCGAAGTGTTAGAAACGGTTGGCGAGGTAGCTTATCGCATGCTTTGCCTCCACAACTATCGGAAGTGCATAACGTGTTCCATATTTCTATGCTAAAAAAATATTCACACGACCCTTTCCACGTCATTGATCATAATGACTTGGTGATACAAAAGGACCTTACTTATGAGCAAAAGCTGATGAAGATCCTTGACCTAGAAGACCGAGTTCTGATAAACAAGACTATCCCTATGGTAAAAGTGCAATGGAATAAATATTTAGAACAAGAAGCTACCTGGGAAACTGAAGAATCTAAGCAGAGGAAGCTTTCAGATCGACTCTAACTCTCCAGGGCTCCTATTCCCACTATTATCTATGAGTTTTATCAATCTAGAGCCTCAGTTTTGGTGTTTATCTTGGATTTGAACCTTCTGCATTTTTGAAAATTTTATATGAACATGACTCTATTTTCTGCACGTGCATGGCTCTGGGACCACCTTTTTGGGTTAATATCTTCGAGATTACTCCACCAAATCATGTGCTATCTTTTCTCAGCTCTTACCCTTGATATTATCTCAAGATTGATCCAAAGAACTCAAGTTTTGGTGGGCTATATCTCTTAAAATCTTAGGAGAACTTTTTGGGTTTCTGCACTTCTATATAAAGTACCCAGGTTCACAGGTGGCGAAGGGGGGCCTCTTTCTCGGGTCGGGGCGAAGCCATGCTTCACTGTCTACCCACATCTTTGACCCTGGCTTGAAGAGGGAAGTATAATCTACGTTTTCTATGCTCAAGGGCTTGTTTTGGTTCTTCCATCTCTTAGCTCTAGTCCTCTCAATTTCACAAATCTTCACAGTTCTACACTTTCTCTGCACTCTTGCGCTTTTCTCCATTTTGCATGCATGTTTCCTGTAATTGTGTTGTGTGTCTTCTCTCTCTATATGTTCATACATCATCACAATACACACACCTATTATTTTGTCCCTTTTACAGGGTTAAAAACCCTCTCCCGGTGCATTTTTCCTCAATTTCTACCCCTATTTCATCATTTCGAGATTGATATTACACTTCATGTATTCCAATGGATTTTTCTCTTGTGTCTTGGCTTTGTTTTGCAGGAGAGTATAAATAGAACATGAGGCCCTCTTCTTCTATCTGACTGGAAGGAGAGGAGGTTGATCCCACAAGTTTCCTACACCTCATTCCTTAAGTGTGATCAAGTCTTTCCTTTTTCCAAGGTACACGGCGCCGTTGCATTTATCTCTTCATCTCTTGGCATTGTTGCAACCTTGGTGACGATCACAGTCAATTATCTTTATCTATTCATTGCCATTTGATCTACTTGTATGCTTGTTCATGCTACATGCATATGCATGCATAGATATCTACACCTCTATTTTTTAGCGATCACGGTAGGACCTTTGGTGCCCATCACTTTTTCCATACTTTTCTACGATTTTGGGGGACTCCCCACATCAATTCACTAGAATTATCATCATTACGGGCGTATCCCCGGGATAGCCGCAGTGAGTGGCCCCTATCAAAGAAAGTCCCCATCTGACTCGAACCACCAACGTCTTTCCCAAATGCTACTCGACCGAGCCAGATCCTGGCTTGAGAGTTGGAGGGGGACAAGTGGAGAGGGGGAATTCTACCACCCAGAGAGAGCGGCCAAACGAGGTCCTACCTGACCGAACGAGACCCAGCTCCTTAGAGTGACAGACCCCCCAGGGCCCCACAAGCTTCAAGCCCAATAACTTCCTCGGATCAAGCACTTCCTAGGGGTCCTTTGGGTTCGGAAGTTCAAGCGTCAGATCGATCGGGAGAGTCCCCTCGGGACCTTGCATCCCGCCCAAGCCTGGCAACTATCACTCGGGAGACCCCCTTGAGCCAGTGCTCCATGCTCAGACTGACTGATGAGAGCTTATCCATATGACCGTTACGTACCCTTTAAGAGTAGGGAGATTAAGGGGATAAGGGAAATCAAGAGTCTCAGCCATAAAGAGCCCCGAAGGGGGCGTAACCTCCCCTGAAACTCCTCGGCTCACAGGGCTCTTATGTTCCATGAGTCGCTATCTAAACCTGGGAGGCCCTCCTACGTAAGGTAAGCGCTACTAAGCAATATGAACCCTGAGTTAGAATCACTTCACCACCTGGTGGAGAGGAATCTCGTGCCCCCATCTCCTCCTTACTCCTCTCTTTCGCATCAGAGCTCTACCATATTTGCTGACTTAAGCATCAGAGGGTTTTCTCTGGGGATCCATCCTTGGGCACCTCTGATTTGTTTCCCTTCTTGCAGTTCACACAATCGTGGTCATCATCCTCAGCTCAGGGATAGCGTGGGATAACCCCTCTTCATATATATATATTAATGGCACAATAAATAAAGTGGAAGAATGTTAATAAATAAAAAAATAAAAAAATCGCTAGTCAAATGTGAGTGGGTGTGGCGGCCCACGAGGGGCATGTGGGTGGGTGCGCCCGCTTGCGGGCGCTCACCTGCGGTGCCCGCCCACGTGGCGGGCACCCGCCAGGGGGGACTACCCACCGGGAAGGGGTAAGCCACGTGCGCGCGCGGGTGCATGGGGGCGGCACCCGCCGGCGGAAGTCACTTTAAACCTCAATTTTTTGATGTATACATGTCGAAATCATACATTCTATATACCAAATCGAAGAGCACGAAAAACTCTACCAAACATGATGCTTTGATAATTTTTACTTGAGAAGATGTCTATCTTGGGATGAAAAAAAAGAGACATCACCCGCACGACCATACTCACCGGCCTAGGAACACCCCCGTAAAATTTCACGGCCAAAACCCACGAACAAGCCCTCAAAGCAATAAGATTCAACTACATGCTATAGCGCCCATTTAAACATCTGCCGTATAACGTATTATAAATATTCTCAATAAAAGCTATTAGAGTCCTTAGTGAATGTTACCATCTTTACGCCACAAATCAAGCCCAGTAATAAAGAAAAAAATAATTATAATCTAACAGATTTTATTTTGCTTAGTTTTATGAATATCAAAATTTTAAACATGCATGGGATTATTAATGCACAGTGAAACATGAAACATGTAGAACATGCAGCGGGTGTCATAAGAACAAGATCTAATAATATGAAACAATCCGATACTTTTGCATGCTCGATAATTTAGTTTAGTTTTGCCTGGGGAGAACACCTACCTCTTTTGTGGATGAAGAAGGAAGAGGATAAAGACAGTGTCAACACAGCAGGAGGAAGAACCCTTCATGTGCTCACGAATCAGGAAGAAGACGGGGGTGCCAACGTGCATCAGAAGAAGACGATGGCTACGTCGACCTCACGGCTCTCCTTCGAATGCACGGCAACAACAACAACCAGCAATCACGAATAGCATCAGCAGGGCTCTTATTTATAGGGTTGTTGGGCTATACGAATCCTAATAATGTGAATGCCTCCTAATCGGTTTAAAATTTCCCAAGGTTAATCCTATTTTCAAAACTTTAGCCGCTTTCCCTGTTTGATCCAACTCTAAGGCTTAGTTCGACCTAATCCTTAGAGCTACTTGGGTTAGGTTTGTTTGGATTTAACGTAGAGACCTATTAGGTTTCTTTTAATGGGTTGGCCATTCTTGGGCCTTTCCTATTTGGTCCTCGCGTAAGGGATAAAAAGGCTTTGAGGTAATCTAACGGGTTCTAACGTAAAGCCCATTTAGGCTTTTAAAAGAATGGGATGGACTTATTAGTGAAAAAAAAGGACCTAGGGGCGTTAAAGGCAACAGACCTTTAACTCAATACACAGGGGATATAACACACCAGGGCAGGCACGTTAAAGCCACCCGAACATGAAAATCCACAGGAAACACAAACACGGATGATATAATGCACCTATAGGGATGCGTTAAATGACCATAATGCACCAGGGGTGGCGCGTTATGTCACCTGGGTTTCGTGACTCCAGAGTTCAGAATCGGAACCCCTTCCCGACCGATCAAAATCGATGGGGGACACGGCGGAATACAAAACCAACTCAACCTGCCAACCCATATCGACCATTCAAGCCTACGCATGCCACTAGAAATGAAATACGATGCCCATGGATATAATTTCAACAATTAAAAAACATTTCAGGCATTAAAAGCTTAAAAATGAACTAATTAGGAACATGCACAAAATACGAGGCAATGGACGTCGGACTACGGCGCAAGTTGTACCGGTGGTGTCCTAACGAAGTAAGGTATCCATCCCCCTACCTGGATGATGATGAAAGTGACGAATGGACGGCGAACCAGCGAGAGGGCGACGTGGCGCCTCACGGCCTGGCTCGACTCATTTCACGAATCGAGCAAAGGTGGGCGTCAACGCGATCCCCGCGACGCGACCAATCCAACGGTACCTCTCCGACTTTGATCAGCGGCCATCTGGACTAAGAAACGAGAGAGGCACGTAAATCGAGAATAAATCCCAAAATCTCTAAAAATAAGAAATGCACAGAAAACAAGGAAGATGGCAACGAATGGCGATGTAGTGGGCGTCAACGGATTCCTGGCGAGATGAGGAGTCCGATCCCCTACCTTTTGCGCGACGAAGACTGTGAATCGGTGCAGAACGGGCGACGGGGGCCACGCCATCTTTTTACTCGCACGCGTCTCCACGCTTCACGATCCGGGGGAAGAAGGGTACTGGCGCGATCATAGCGTCGAGCCCGTCCCATCGGTACCTCCTACATGTCGACCGGGATCCGTTTGGACCACGAACTGAGGAAATGGGGGCTGAGGAGAGAGAACGTGTGAGATGGAGAGAGAGAGAGCGTGAGGTGGAGAGAGAGAGTGTGTCGAGAGAGTGAGGAGAGAGAGAGTGGGGTGAGATATTTTGTAATTTTTTTTGATTTTCTTATTTTTTTGTTGTCCCAAACATGATGGCCAAGTGTGTGGGTATGGGGTGGTCCTTGAGCTCCCACTCATAAGGATCAAAGGGGTCATATAATTATGTTTCCTTAGTTGTTGTGTCAAGAACATGTAGGAATGCATGTTTAGCTTGATATTATCATATGAGAACTGCCAACTTATTATATGTTAAGTAAGTTATTGATTTTGATGACTACTGAGTTTTAAGGTTGGCACTCGTGGTCTAACTATTTTTCAAGAAATTAGTAAGCGTGAGTTTTGAGTCGGCCGAGAAATGAGTTGATGAGTGATCAAAAGGTTATTTTAGATTCCACGACACAGGACAAGTAGGTCCAGGTTCCTTCTGCATAATGAATGCAAATGACCTTTTAATCGAGAGTCGTAAAATATTCTACGTGATGTAAATTAAGTGTGCTTATGTTTATGGAAATGCTATAGTTATACTTTTGAAATATAAATGATTTGACTTTTAATATCTTGTAGATTTTTAACCTCACACTATTTGCGTTTTTGAAATATGACGTCTCCAGACCAGTCCGGATCCAAGGAATAGCGCGTCACAATATGTATCCTCAATCTTTGTCTACTTCCCATGGTCGCCAGAAAACACATTGAGATCCACTTCCTCAATTGAGATACTAGCTTTCTTCTTACGTGATCGGCTTTCAGGAGGTGGTGGAGAACAGGAGAAATAAAAAAACCTTTGATGTTGTGCGCACGTTGTAAAGTAGACCGAGAAGAACCACCTGCACTGGGAGTGTCACTCGCACCGGCTCCATGCCCAAATGGTTCCGTATGGTCTCACAAATGAAACTCAACTCCTTCGGCTCTCAGTTGATCCCTCTCCCATGCTTTTGCCCTACTTTGTGCCATTGCCTATCAAGTTCTAGCACTTGGAACCCCTCTCATCATGCACCAACTGTACATCATCGTCACTGTCAGCTTTCCTCTGCTTTTTAAGTGTCTCATTCCAGTCGGGCAGTCTCGGGCTGGATAGAACTTTAGATGCACGATTTTTGAATCAGGCCTGATCCGATGGCTAGATACTTCGATACTGTACGATCCAGTTTGAGACACGAGCCAGCCAGGTTGCGGCGTACCGGGGATCAGTCTGGCCCTGGTACGATGCGATACCCCCGCCATCTCGGGGTAGCACACCTTCCACAGCTCACTAAGGCCGAATAACGGTCAGAGCCAATGAACTCGGCAATGAGATCAATCATGCTGGAAATATCTCCACACCCCATCTAGGTCAGACAAGAACGTACCAGGTGATCATCCACTTGACAAAGAACCTTTCCCGAGATAAAGAGATGCCCCTAGGTCCTAAAAATCGGGAGTCGAAGGCCGAATTAGCTAAAAATTGGAAAAGCCGATCAAGGTACCCGGAATGCCGAAGTGGTCTGTAAAAGATCGAAAAGACGTTCGAAAAGGGCGAGAATGCTTCGAGCGGTGGCCCACTCGACGAAGAAGCCCTACGTGGCTCTAAAACAGGCCTGGCAGCACAAATCACAGTGCCGAAGGCCAAATCTGGGTAAAACCCAGAAAAATCAGTATGAGTTCGGCACGTGCCGAAAAACACAGAAAACTCAAAACCAGGGCTTCAAAGTGCGTTCTGGAGCTATAGGAATAGCCCTAATGATACTCTGAGTCACGAGCTCACGACGGGTCGATTTCGGCACAAAATGCCAAAATTATGAGATTGCCCCTTGGTGAGTCGGTGGCGCCTTCGCGGATGATTCGGCAGAGCTCCTTGTAGCTAAATCGACGACGTCTTGAACCGGTGGTGCGATGATCCAGCGCCGCAAGCTAGAGGTGGGGTGCTCAGTCGGTGACGCAGTGCAAGTCGGTGGCGTCGCCACTGACTCGTCCAAGCCCCCAATCCGCTTATAAAATGGACCCTTTGTGTACAACAAGAAAAGAGAGAGGGGGGATGAACATAAGAACAGAGAAAGAAAGATGAAGAAGAGAGAAGGAGTTCTTCTGAGAGGAACAAAGAGAGAGAGCCAGAGAGAGTCTGAAGCTCTGAGAGAGAAAAGATCCAAGAGGAAGAAGAAGAAGGTTGGGGAAGCACAGAGTCTCTCTGTAACGCCCGTGTCTTAGTGGATCCTCAGTGGTCCGAGTCTAGAATTTATCCCGTGATTTTAGGTGATTTTTACGAATTTTTAGGCTATTTTTGGGCATTTAAATGAATTAGTTAAAGTATTAATGTAATTAAAATGGGTATTTTAGTAATTTCAATTTTAAAAAGGTTTAAATGTAATTTAAGGTAATTTTTCAAAAATATACTACATGTCCATAGTCTAATGGTCTATTCTCTATTTGCTTGTTGATTTGCAAGAACTTCATCGTCGACTCATAGAGCTCCGCATTCTTGGCTAGCCGAGAGCAAGGACAAGAATCCACATTCTCCTGTTCCTAAGACATTCATGATCATCTTACTCCTATGAGGCCCAGGTATAGGTCCCTGGCGATCAAACCTATTTCTATTTTCCTAACTTGTGTACTGTAGGCTGCAGTAGCAGCATAGTTCGAAAGGAGGCCGCACACCCCCTATGCCTACACGCCTTTCAGCCTAATGCTTTCCAGCGCCTACACTACTACTAGGGGTCGGGTCTCTAATATCGACAAGTCTGTTCTGATCGAAGGCATCAGAGTCCATCTACATGGCTAAAAGGCCAAAGTGATCCCCGAGCGGATCATACCAAATGTCCCTGTGCACAATTCTTTCCAAGCACTAGGGAGAATCGAGAAAAAGATTGTTGGAGTGCCCCGATGGCCAAAGAATGAGCTGGGCCCAAGTCCATTCAAAACCAAACAAGATTGGGTACCCAAGCCTCATTTCAGCCACTTGGCTAGTGTTGCTCCCACTCTCATGGACCTTATCATGGAAAAAATGAAGCCCGACGAGGACTACATTAAATTTGCTAATTGGTGGAGAGCTATGGCTTCTAGGTCTAGGATCGCCATCCTGAAATATCAAGCCATCACCGTTCTAGTCAACAATGCAACTCCTCAGCTCTGTTCTATCTTGATGCTTAGTGAATTTCACACATTCGCTCAGCACTACAAAAGAGCTCATGTTGTCCAAGCTCAACTCAATAATTCCTCATTTCCATTCTTCATTGATGATTATGATGTCCCAACTTTGGATGGGGCAAGTTCCTATGATCATATCAATCCTTTTAATTAGCCCTCTGATTTCAGCAACCATGACGTTGCCACTACAAGTTGTGGGGAGCCTATGAGAGGGATGGCAAACATCCCCAACTCCTTTCCTTTCCATCAATCATATCATGTTCTATCCTACATCTAGGAACGGTTAGCCGTGGTTAGCGACAATCAAGAATCTTGGCTAATGAAAAGAGGACAACATTGGCAATATGATGAAGAAGAAGTGGCAAATGATCAACCCATAGTGAGCTCGAACACAAGGAATATGATTGGCCATGGACAAGGGTAAAGACCATTGGTCTTGATCCGTCCCAAGAGTGAATCACCCCAACAAAGCCTGGACATCCCTCCATCCACTCCAACTCCACCTGACGGGGCAAGGCCCTTGGTTCTCATTCTGCCTAAGGGCTCATCTACTCGGTAGTCAAGTCAAGGTGTCTCTTTGCCACTCATGGTGAAGGATCACTCAACTTCACCCGCTTTTCACCAAGACACTACGCGGGAAGAGCTACTATCATCTCTTGATTTAATCAGACTAGCTCCTATTGTGCTCCTCTAGTTTTGGTGCTGGCAAAACTGTGACGAATTAAGTTTGATACTGGCAAACACTGTAATGATTTGAAGTTTCTACTTAAGTCAGAATAGGTCCTTCTCATAATAAGGTCGATGCATCTTCGATCAGCATAGAACATCAGGTCTATACATATTCATGCATTTAGACAGACAGGTTGATGCATATATGGAGTCTAGTCTATAAGGTTGATGCATCTTCGATCAGCATAGAACATCAGGTCGATGCATATATGAAGTCTAGTCTAGAAGGTCGGTGCTAATGCAGAAGTGTTGTATCATCAGTTCGATGCACAATACGCTAGCGATTGCACTATAAGGTCGATGTGATAAAGGCATTCATACCATACGTCGATGCATTCATACCATACGTCAATGCACTTATGCTAGTTATTGCATCATCAGGTCGATGCATCTTGTGCATCTGCTTGGAGGCCAGGTCGGTGTAGCAATACTTTGCATCGATGCATTAAGCATTTTCTTATATATCTCCAGGACAGGTCGACAAGCCTCAGTGGCACGTCATGTTGAAGTGCATGTAGTACTAGCTTGTGCATTGACAGGTCGATCCACCATCATTACAGATATAGTTTTTCTGACTGAATAAGGTCTACCTGTGTAATATACAGGTCGACGTGCTAGTGCAATTTTGCTGCATTCCTTCCTATACGAGAGTAAGGCAGGTCGATGTACTTTATTTGTACATCAATGCATATGCAGAACTTAATGCATTCATTCACATAATCTATTCTATCCTCACGATATGATTAAGTGTTAATTCTATGAACATTCATCATAATTTGCTACATAAAACTATGCTCGATGATGAATCCTCATTCTTGTCTTGATAGGAACATCATAGTGGGAACAACCAGAGTGACTCGGCCAAAGGATCAAACACCGAGACTGCAAGTTCAGAACCAAACTGACCAAGTCTATATTCACCCAAAATCCCATAAGTACGAAACGTCTCTGCTACTGAGCATGTTCGAAGACTAATCAACTGAAGGATTAGTAAAGTCACATGGCTCATACGTCACCGTGATTGGCACGTGATCCAAGATTAGAGGTCAAACAGAGTTTTCAGCCACGTGGAATAAACTACTTTTTTCTACACCTGACACATGGACTCTCAAAGTGTACTTTTCAGAAGGAATTCTTGGGCAGGAGTGTTCCTTCCACGCACCCAATTTGAAACCTTATGGGGACTATAAGAACTTCTATTCGCGAGGATAAATAGAGGCCAGAGCTCGAGCGGCAAGAAGAAGATTGGCATCATCTCTGAGAAGTAGAACAAGAGAGGAGCTACAAAAAAGAGAGAAGGAGAGATCGAAGAGAGAAGAAGAAGCTCGAGAATGGTGGGAGAGCCACTGCGAGCCTGAGAGTTGAAAATTGGAGTACAGAGAAGAGAGATAGAAGGCAGAGTATCGGAAGAGGGAGAGAAATTCTGAGAGAAGAGAGAGCCTGTTAAGAGTCTGAGTTGGTCTCAACTTCTAGATCAGATCTAGAGTCGAATTGCTCTAGAAAGAGAGCTACATTTGCTTTGTTTTTGATTTTCTTTATTTCCTTTTAAACTGTTCTTGAATTCTCTTGTAAGCTATGTAATCAGTGGTCCAAACTGTGAGGCAGCGATGAGGTGTGATCCTCGGATAGCTAGCAATGAGGCTCAGCTGTTTGGAAACTATGTATCAACAATTTCTAAGCTGTATGTTTAACGGAAGCCTCACTTGATTGAGTGAGGGATGGATGTAGATCTCAGGATTGAGATCAAACCCTCTTAAAAATTACTTTGCAGTGTGTGCATGATCATTTGATTCTTCATCATTCTTATAGATGTATGCCTAGGATCACTCTCATCTGAATTGTGGTGTTTTCTGATATTTCCATTCATGTTATGTGCATGAGTCATCAATCAAAGGGTATATAGAAAGACGTGGTTGGAAAGATAGGTTAAGCCTATCCGGAATGTCACCTCTTGCGTGATGAGATCCTAGATCGAACCTCCACCCAGTACTAAACTTGGTTATTGATTTTCCTCTGCGATTCTGTGTGATAATTCATCTAGAATTGACGTTGGTCTGAATTAGATATACTCTCTGCTAATTTAGCTTGAAGTGATTGCTCATTGCACATCAGATTTTCATTCTGCATTTATTCACTACTGTAGATGTTTGAAAAGTTGGGATTGATGTGTTCGCCCCCCCTCTAGATCTATAATTCATCCATCTTCATCACCTTCTTCTTCTCTCCCCTAACCACCTTCTTCGTTTCTTCATATTCCCAACCCTTTTCTCATTCTCAAATCCCCCATTCTCATTCCATGGAGTGCGGAGGCCCTAGCAGTGGTGGAGGAAAGAGGAGGCGACCACCCCCTCATCAAAGGACCGATGTGGAGGAAGAGCTCGAGGCCGCCATGGAGGAGGAGGTTCCTTTGGCCATTGAAGGCCCCAAGGGTCCCGGTGGTGAGGAGGAGGTCGAGCACGATGTGGTAGGCCCCCTAAATTCTCTTCCGTCTGCATTATTTTGTGGTTTTGTAGGGTGTGGTGAGAGAGGGAGAGGGCTACGGTGGTGGCGGTGGGACTGGTGAAGAACGTGTCCACTATAGGTGATGCATTCTTTTTTCTTTTCTTTTCTTTTCTTTTTTTTAGAAAATATTTTTATTTATTGAATACGCATCACTTTGGAGTGATGCATCTTCTTGAACGCATCCATGGTGCTGATGCATATATATTTGTATTATCTTTTTATGTATTTTTTATTAGGGTTATACGCATCCGGTATGGGGGATGCATATTTTGAAGATGCCACCCATGGGTGACACGTTCTTTTTTTTGGGTATATATACTGTGTGTCATTGTTATTATTATTGTTAGCTTGTTTCACTAATGTAGTGTTCTTGTTTTCTTCTTTGTGATGTACAAGGCGTGATGAGGACCCACATTAGTTGGTACATGGTGGTGGCCACCTATAGAGGCCTCCCAGACTTCCAGAGAGCCAGGATAGAGGGGATGAGGTTCGATGCATTCCTACAGATCGAGCCATTTTGGCTTGACTTGCCCCTCATCCAGGCACTACAGGAGAGGTGGCACCTGACGAGTAGGGCTTTTCTAATGCCGTGGGGGCACATGGTGCCCAGATTAGAGGATGTCATCCGGATCACCAGATTGTAGGTGGATGGTGAGGCGATGAGCGGCATCACCTTCCCCAACTACTGCGAGAGTGCCCAGGAGTTGCTGGGGCTAGTGACGAGGGCGAGTGACAGAGATAGCAAGGAGGTCACTCGGATAGCCATCATGGAGGCGCTGGGTTTTGTCAACACTCGTCAGCGCATCAGTGAGACTTTGACCGAGTTCCTATTGTTGATGGAGAGAGCTGTGGGTGGTGTGTTCTGCCAGGACGCATCCGACTAGGGGTGTGCAGACCGTGACCTTCGGAGGTTCCTCTTCTTCTTGCTAGGGTGACTGCTTCTGGGCACAAAGGAAGATGACATCCAATGCCATTTCCTAGGGATTCTACTGGAGCTAGATAGAGTGGGTCAGTATGCATGGGGAGCAGCCCTACTTTTACACCTGATCTTCGACTTGTCTTAGGGGATAGGTCGAGAGACGACAGTTAGTGGCTTCGCACCATGCCTCTAGGTAAATGCATTTATTTATTTATTTACTGCTAATCTTATTTTATGTTTATGCGATTCATTATGGTAATGACATGCAATGGATGCAGGTGTGGTGCTACTACTACATATCGATGGGGAGGGCATGGTAGTGGCGCCCGATAGCTGTGCCACTAGCCCATTGGTGGAGGCCAATTGTGAGTCTGACTCCACATTCTTTCCAGCTGACGCACTGAGACATGAGCTGAGAGAGTATCCATAGGCCATGGTATGATGGTTTTCTTATTTTTTTGGTATATTCGTATTTTATTTGTGAATGTAATAACTGACATGATGCATGTGTGACAATGCAGGTGGTTTGGAGGCCCTATATGGGCATGGCAGATGCTGACCAGCCTTGGGTGGAGGCTGATAGAGCTCATTTCGGGCGGGACCTTTAGGTCCACTGCCTGAACGAGATCAAGCCGCTTTGGCTCAGACTAGTGATGAGGACCCTAGGTTGGCCCAGGAGTGGGTGTAGGTGGATGCTCCAAGCCGGATCAGGTGGAAGACCCGGGGGAAGTTGAAGCATGTCGACTGACACGTGCGCTTCCTGGCATAGTACTAAGATTTGTGATAGGGCAGAGCTCCTATGGAGTCGCGTGTGCAGGATATCACAGACTACCTATGGCGCTACAGGGAGACTCACGTGGCTCATCTCTAGCTCGGGAGACCATTGGG
This sequence comes from Amorphophallus titanum, assembly GCA_024336825.1. NCBI lineage: Eukaryota > Viridiplantae > Streptophyta > Magnoliopsida > Alismatales > Araceae > Amorphophallus > Amorphophallus titanum. The sequence continues at coordinate 28,593,363 of JANBPO010006859.1, forward strand.
GGTAAGTATGAAATGAGCATTGATTTTTTTTTTTGTGAATGTGTACATATGCATGTGACACTAACCTACATGTTTACAAATGAAAGATGCCCACAATGCCATCATCATTGATTTGCAGGCTTAGCTGGTGGGTGCTAGACAACAGCTGGCCACCACTCGTGAGGCTCTAGACACCTTGGTGAGTTTATGCAATGTATTTTTTTTGCACACCTAGATTCCTGATGTTCAATTACTAATTGTCGTTGTACCTTTCTTGCAGCGTGCCCAGCAGGGCGCGATAGGGGTGACTGGGAGAGCCTCTTCTTGCTCCCAAGTTCCGCCTCTGGAGGTCACCTCTCTCCAAGAGCGGCTTGTCGGCACGGTGGCACGTGCTGAGGAGGCAGAGCATGATCTCACAACTTGGGTGAGTATTTGCTTGACTTGAATTTTGATTATGCACTACCTTTTTTTACTGACCTTGTGAGGAAGGTTGGCTTTGGCAGGTGGTGGAGATCCAGGATGTGCTTACTCACGCGGCTCGAGCAGAGGAGTGCGGCATCTAAGCAGTAGTAGCAGCGGGGTTAGAGGAGGAGCTACGACGCTGTAATGTCGAGGGGCTGGCCTGAGACATTGTGGAGCTGAGGATCACCCTCCAGGTGGAGAGGAGAGAAAGAGAAAGAGAGAGAGAGAGAGAGAGAGAGAGAGAGAGAGAGAGAGAGAGAGAGAGAGGAGAGGAGGGATATAGAGACACAGAGAAAGGAGTAGAGGAGGGCTCTAGAGGCCCAGATGATGGAGCTCCAGACCAACCTTGGGGTTGCAAAGCAGAGGCAAAAGGATAGCGAGGAGCGCTATCAGAGGGGGTGAGAGCACGCAGCGCGTGCTCGTCAATCTGGCTCCTTCTCTATTGGTAGCTTCATAGTCTCCATAGAAGAGGAGCGACGCACCACCGAGGCTGAGCGGGCACTGCTAGGTGAGGGGAGTGCTACCTCGCAGAGCTCTATGAGGCCTCCTAGGGATCCCCATCTTAGGAGAGTGGTGGCGAGAGTTAGAGAGAGACACTTGTACAACCACTCCCTCACTTATGATGTACATGACAATTATATATATGAAATGATTTCTTTTCTATCACTTGTTTTGTCTCTTATGCATTCTTTCCTCTTCTACCCCTATTCTCATGTGATATGTTTGACAAAATCTCACCCTGAAATGAGGAATTGTGTCTCACCGTGGCCATTCTTTTGAAAGAGAATCGACTGTCAAATTCAATGACGATGACTTCTAGTCCTCTTTCCCGTGTGAATGCCCCCATTTTTTTACTCAAAATTATTTACAACATGACAACGAGCACAGGAAATCTTTAGACTGCGTAGGGGAGAAGTTAGATCTCAACGATCAAGTGGATGCTGTCCGCCCTCCACCCATTCACCTCATTCATTAATATGGCCTTCTACCTCTGCTCCCATATACACAAAATCCTCCACAACACCATTCCATTTCATCACCCATTCATATGCCTCCACAACTTCGTCCACTTGAGCCTGACCATGAAGAGCCAGCATGCGAGCAATTGAAGTCGACATGTGATGATGAAGCTCTGCAAGCACCCCGTCCTAGTTTCCTTCAATTTCATCTCCCTCCACTACCACCAGATGAACCCCCTGCTCGAGACGATGCCACCATCCTCAATCCAACCCCCATTTTTGAGACTCATTTTTGTTATGATGACGGGTCGACATTCCGATCACCCTCACCGGTGCGTCATGAGTCTTCTCCTACCCGTAACACCACTCTCCCCATTGGGCATTTCCTCCGCACCAAACCTTTACCAATTACACCTCCACCAGCTACACCATTAGCCTCCGCAACACCGGCCTTCGTCGAACCTCCCACTAAACCTCTTCCCATCATACCTTCATTGGCCTCCACTGAGCCCACCTTCAAACCTTCTCCAGTTAACCTCCCATTGCCGCCACCTTGGCCCTCCATTATCCTGATAACCCCAAAAACAACCTTGCCAATCCATCCACCAACCCCTTTATCCAAACCCATGGCTAATCCCGAGCAGGGTCCACCCCTTTTTGCACTCGAGCCAATCCCGTCCGCTTCCGAGCAAGGGGAGAAGCTCGACGTGTTTCCTCCAACATTTTCCACTACACCTTCCAATACACCACCACCCATGGAGCCTTTCACCTCCACTTCGCCTTTTACCTCCACTCGGAATGAGTGTATTGTTGCAAGTACTTGTGCCGAAAATGATTGAGAGCCAAATGAGAAAGAATTGGCCATGGCTATGCTATTCAAGGTGCAAGAGTTTATTTGTCAGATGTCAATCCACATTTTTGTGCCGAGCATGGTTGAAGAGGTCAAGTCCCCACCGTTGCTCACCAGGAAGGAATGTTAAGTTTTGATGCCGTGTAAGTCCATGCCCAAGGGTTGGGTAGGGCACCCCTTGTTTCAACTTTCCAATCTCGAACCCATTCTTCCATACAAGGGGCGAATGCCCATTTTCTTCAACACTCCTTATCGAATCGCACAAATTTTTTAATTGGCCAGAAAGATTAGTGGAAGCTCTATGGGCTTACCGCACCTCCGTCAGTACTCCTACAGGGTAAACCCCCTATGCTCTCACCTATTGGATGGAGGTGGTGCTCTCATATGAGATCTTAACCCCTTTCCTAAGGGTACAACTCGATAAGGAGCTTAATCTCGATGAACGTCGAGAGGCGTTGCTCGTCCAGTTGGAATTTTTAGACGAGAAAAGGATAAATGCGACCGATCACTTGTCCATTTATCAAAAGATAGTTTCGCGTTATTTCCAAAAGAAGGTAATCGAGCGTAAATTTCAAGTAGGTGACATGGTTTTGAAACGTAAATTCATTCAGTCTGCAGGTCCTAGGTCTAAATTACAACCTAATTGGGAAGGGCCGTTCGTCGTTAGAGAGGCTTATCCAGGGAACGCGTACCGCTTAGTTAACGCAGAAGGTGAGGAGCTGGCTCACGCTTGGAATGGGTTGTATCTTAAGCATTTCTTTCCTTAGAGTCAAGCCAGTGCCACCCCAGCAGCAACGTGCTTCCCCTCTCACCACGAAAGAGGACCCTGAGCACGACAATCACACACACTACACGACATCCCTGGTCAGGTTCCCAAATTTATAGTCACCGTTTCTCCTTGGCCATCCTTGGGGGAAAATCAAGGTCCCTGTTTGTTTCTCTCCTCGGTCGAATCCAGGGGCAGGAGGTGAATAAGGGGGCAATGACTAATCTAGACGCCCTGATGAGAGGAGGCCTCAAATAGGGGTAGTCCGTTATGACTTGACGCCACAAAAAAAGTAATAAAAGAAAAAGGAAAAGGAGCAATCATCAGGACAAAAGCAAAGTCCATAACAAAAGTCCATAACTTGCAATTCCAAAAGCTCCCAGAAAAGATACAAGAACTAGGCATGACAAGAGTGACAGTACAGTTTTTCCGCGGGACGTTATGAGCCCGGTCGTATGCGTGCCTAGGGTGGACAAAGGCTCGATGACGGACACAAAGTCCCGGCGCAACAGACCAAATCTCTGAATGGGCTGCCTAGAGAGGAACTCCAGCTCTAAAAATCTCTATACTTGGCCTAAGCTTATCCCCATATTTCTATTTTTCTTTTCAGGACTAGACGGTACCCTGGGTGACCCTACTATTAGGAGTGCTATTGAGAGGGTTTTGTGCTAGGCTTTGTGGTCTTTTGTTGTGTTTTTATCCTCTTGTTTATATAGCCGTGATTTCCATCGGGAGAGTAATTCTGGCGCGAATGCTTTCCATATCTTGCAGGGAAAGGAGCTGAGGGTGTCACCACTAGCTGGAGGAGGAAGAGGAAGAAGAGGAGACCACCAACAACAAGCCTCATCTGCCGATCTAATCAACTTCGAGCACAGCTGCTGAAGATACCTTCACCTTGGGTGTCTCCCGCGATCGTAGGAAGCTTCCACTACACAGACAGATCTTCCAGTGCACCCCACTACTTCTTTGAGAGTGTTTCAATGCAGATTTGAGGGAGAATCGTTCTTCTCTCATTTCTATACTTCTATTTGAGATTAGCTTTAAGTTTGGGCTTGTTATTTCTATCTATTCTTCTATGTGAAGAAGAACAAGGAGGAGAGGAAAGGGCCTTGAAGGATGCATCCATTCTTGGTGATTGGAGAACTACTTAGAGTATGGAACTTGAAGGAGTATATTTTGGACTTTCAAGTAAGACCAATGGTTGCTCTGACATCCTGTGGATTCGACTTCCCCTGACCTGGACTTCAAGGGAAATCTTCTTACACCCACTAGAAAATGAAAGGGAACTGTTCTATATCATTTACCGACTTCTTTATGTTGGTTTCATTGACCTAAATCCTATGTGGGTGTTTATTGTTCATCTTTCTTGTGTTTCAAACTCTGAATATTATTGTGTGTGTGGACGATGGTACATCTCCGTGTAGTTTTAGAGTCTGGGGCATGTTCCCCAATGTTGTGTGTGTGTGTGCTGCGGTGGCAGCGTTTTGGGGCTTGTCCCCATGTGGATATTACTGTGGAAGCAGCGTATGTGGTTGGGGTTCATCCCCGTGTTACTACATTTTGTAGCGTGGAGTGAAGCCTCACCCGGTTGGGTAAGGGGTGGACGTAGGGAGCCCGTCGTGGTCCCAAACCACCTAAAAATCCTTGTGTCTTGTGTAATTACTTGTGTGATTGTCATTTCCTCTATCTCTGTTCACAGGTACATTATATAAGTTTTTAATTCACTACAACAACACACATTGCTACCTCCATTATCTGTGTTGAGTAAAATTTTACTCTCTCTAAGTCTACTAAGAGCTCTAGGAAACGACAGTGGATGTTGTCTCCCTTGGAGCCCAGTAGTAATTTTCCCAGTAGAAAGAGGAGGAACCTCCTCAAATCCATACTTGTCCTCTCCCAATTGCTGGCATCCACGCAATATACAGCACGGGCCCCTCTTTCATCCCTTTCCATGAATTCCTCCAGGGACTCGTCATCACGTGGACGAGTGTCAGTAAGTCCCAATGCCTCCATGATGGATGCCCTAGCTACTGACCTATTCTTTCGACCATCTAGGTCCAACCCCAGAAGCTTCTGAGCCCCCTCTTGATAATCGGGGTAGGTAACCCCAATCACTGCTTCGCCATCCACTCTAAGGCCCGTAATTCGGACCACATCCTCTAAACTAGGCACCATGTGTCCCCAGGGCATAAGGAAGGTCTGACTTACTGGGTCCCATCTTTCACGCAGTGCTTGGATCAGGGCGAGATCGAGCTTCATTGGTTCGATTCAGAGAAAGGCTCCAAACCCCATCACGTCTAGCCGGGCCTTCTGAAAGTCCGGAAGACCCCGATATGCTGCCACCACTAGCTCCCATGAAATGTGCGATCTCATCATGTTCTGCACATACACAAGAAGTGAGAAAGCGGTGCTCAGCTAAGAAAGAAAATGGAAGAAAGGACGAGAGAAGGAACGAGAAGGTTCATCTTACGAGTTGTGATTGAGTCCTCTCGTGAAGATGCCCTTCAAGATTGGAGAGTCTCCTGGAACTACTGTCAGATCTACTCCTCTTCGAGGAATGGGAAGATTCACCATCTGCCCTGAAGCTAGATTCACCCTCCATCCTGAGAATTCAGCAACTCTCACTACCTCCCCTTCTTACAAATTTTCACTATTCAAATCAGCTCTCACGACTCTAGTGCATCCAACTCGAGCGAAAGGGGAGGTATTTATAGGATTGGAAGGGAGGTGATCTGGATCTATCACCATTACCCCTAGCAGTGGTTCTTGTAATGAAGCACCCTCTGTTCACTCTCGGGTGCCATTTCGCCATGTGGAGTAAAAGACTCGAAGGTGTGATTTGTTGACTCATCGTCCCAGACGGTCCAAAGATTCCCCTTGCCCATTGTCATTCCCCGTGCCCATTGTCATGTTGCTATCTTTGCTTCGGCATTTAACCAATGTCGATGAACAAACTAGTTCTGACCCTTATCATCATCGACAAGATCGATAGGTATTCCTTTAACTCAGACCTTTCATCCTCGTTAATGAACAAACATATCTTTCCTTCGGCATTTAGCCAATGTAGATGAAAAAATCAGGTTTGACCCTTATCATCATCGACAAGATCGGTAGGTATTCCCTTAACTCAGACCTTTCATTCTCGTTAATGAACAAACATATCTTTGCTTCGGCACTTAACCAATGTCGATGAACAAACCAGTTCTAACCCTTGTCATCATCGGCACGATCGGTCGGTATTCCCTTAACTCAGACCTTTCATCCTCGTTAATGAATAAACATACCTTTCCTTCGGCAATTAGCCAATGTCGACGAACAAACCAGGTTTGACCCTTTTCATCATCAGTAATTTCGGTCAACTTTTCCCTTAACTTGAACCTTTCGCCCTCGTTAATGAACAAACATACCTTTCCTGCAGCATTTAGCCAATGTCGATGAACAAACCAGGTTCGACCCTTGTCATCATTGGCCAGATTGGCAAACTTTTCCCTTAACTTAGACCTTTCATCCTCGTTAATGAACAAACATATCTTTGCTTCAGCATTTAACCAATGTCAATGAACAAACCAGTTCTGACCCTTGTCATCATCGGCAAGATCAGTTGTTATTTCCTTAACTCAGACCTTTCGTCCTCATTAATGAATAAACATATCTTTGCTTCGGCATTTAACCAATGTCGATGAACAAACTAGTTCTGACCCTTGTCATCATCGGCAAGATCGGTCGGTATTCCCTTAACTCAGACCTTTCATCCTCGTTAATGAACAAGCATATCTTTGCTTCGACATTTAACCAATGTCGATGAACAAACCAGTTCTGACCCTTGTCATCATCAACAAGACCGATCGGTATTTCCTTAACCCGTACCTCTCGTCCCTGTTAACAAACAAATCCACCTTTGCTTTGGCATTTGACCAGTGTCGATGAATGAATCCCTACCCGTTCCAACTTTGGTTCCTTTAAAAAAATGATGATAAAATGGGGATTAAAATAGAGGTGCCCCACCAGACTTGCTCCCGCACTAGGGCAAGGGCAAAAATAGCTATAACCCAGCGACGGCCCACTGAATTGGGCCCAATAACTAATCTAATCAACCTAATGACACTCAAACTTAAGTAAATGACTCATTAACCTAGGTACATGACTCAAATAAAAAGAAAATTATAATGATATGACTCAAATAAAATGTGAAAATTACATGACTCGACTCAGAAAAATATGACAGACACAATGGAGCCATGAAGGCGAGCAATAGGAGCTTGAAAAAAATGTGAAGGGCGAGCGATGCCCCCATCAACCTGTGTCTTCATCGGGATGCAAATACATTGTAGCAGCAGCAGATTACTTCTCCTGCTGGGCGGAAGTTGTGGCTCTAAGAGAAGTGACAGGATGAATCGTAGCTAGATTCATCCGTTGAAATATCATATTCTGATTCTGTGTGCTCAATCAAATTGTCTCCAACAATGGGAGCCACTTTTGGAACCAAAAGGTCTATAGATTGGCCCAAAAATTCAAGATTGATTGGAGGATGTCCACTCCGTATAATCCACAAGCAAACGGGTTAGCTGAAGCCTTCAACAAAACACTATGCACACTTCTTGCCAAGACGATTAGCTCTAGCAAGAAGGATTGGGAAGACAGGATGTATGAAGCACTGTGGGCATACCGAACCATATACAAGACCCTGACAGGTTGCTCACCATTCTCCTTGGTGTACGGCTTAGAAGTAATCGTCCCGATAGAAATGGAGATACCCTCACTGCAGGTGGCGATCCAGCACGAATTGGTCAAAGATAGCCAAGCCAATATAGAAAGGAGACTGGAGGAGCTCTCCAATCAAGATGGTCAGTGGCTTAAATCCCAGTAGAACATACAGGTCTACTAGGCCCATATGACTCACACCTTCAATAAGCTCATCAAAGAGCGAGAATTCAAGAAAGGAGTCCTAGTCATGGTCAAGCGAAGAGAAGTCATGGCGGCCAATCCCAAAGGCAAATTGAATGAAAATTGGATAGGACCTTACATGGTCCAGAAAGATTATGAAGGCGGTGCTTATGTCCTTGTCAACCACCAAGAGAAAGTTCAATTTCCAACCCTCAATGGAAAACACTTGAAGCTATACCATGCGCCACTTCCACAGCTCGTTGATCAACTGAAACCAATACCCCACAATGAACAAGATTGTATCCTAGAACTTTTTACGATGGGATTTGGGAAACTAGAGATCGGTCTGGTAGGAGACTTTTGAATTAAGATGACTTGGCGACTAGAACTAGAGACGAGGAACTAGAAGCTGACCCAGGAGGGCCTACTGGCTTATATAGCTGGAACTAAAGACTAGGGATTGGAAGCCGGTCTGAGAAAGGGTGTTAGCTTATATGGCTAGCATCGAAGACTTGGAGCTGGAAGCTGGCCTGGAGAGGCGTGTTGGCTAATATGGCTAGAATCGAAGTTTGGGAATTGGAAGCTGGCTTGAAGAGGCGTGTTGGCTTATATGGCTAGAATCGAAGACTGGGAACTGGAAGGCATCCTGAAGAGGCATGTTGGCTTATATGGCTAGAGTCGAAGACTGGGAATTGGAAGCCATCATGAAGAGGTGTGTTGGTTTATATGGCTAGAGTTTGGTCGATCGACCTATCGGTGGGGGCAGTCAACTGGTCCAGGGACCAATTGACGTCTGCCCTGGGCCGGTTGACCTATCCTATAGGTTGGTTGACCGATCCTGAGCAGACTCCCCTCCTATAGTGAACGGCAAACTGGTCGACCGATTTACCCAATCAGTCAATCGATTCTGGTGATGTCCGAGTGTGACCCCCTCTGAGGGGTCGAAAACTGCACCCCACTCACTCCAAATGAGGGGGAAAACATGGGGGCATCATTTTCTACCCTCTAGACTATAGGGAGGTCACATTCAACCCACAAAAACCCAATCAAATTGGAGAATTCATCGCTCACTACAAAAACATGCTATTTTGCCCTGACATGGAAGGAAACCCATTCTCGGCCTCACCTCGGCCTACAAATTGTGAGAAAATGAAATACACAGGCTAGGGATCTGTCCCCTAGCTCATACGATGATTTGGCATGCTAAAATCCTCGGATCGCCATGAAAACACCATCTTCCTCGCCACCGTTCCACAAAATCCACAAGGAAGAGGAACACTGTGCACCGCCTCCATTCCTCACTCCCGTCCTCATCACTCACCATCCCACGTCGCCTCCGCCTTGCCCGCCCCAAGCTTCGTCAGCCACCATAGAAGAGAGGGAGAGAAATGAGAGAAACAAGAGGAGAGGGAGAAAATGAGAGAATAAGGGAGAGAGGGGGTGTTAAAGGGGTTTAAATGGCTAACCATGGGCCATATAATGAAAAATAAGTTAATAAGTTACTAAAATGATTTTAGAACCCATTAAAATATTTTTCAGAATTATCTGACATTTTTCCTAAATTTCTATGCATTTTAAATTGATTAAAATGCACAAAATTCATATATATATATATATGTAGGTTAATGGCTAGCAGATCCAGATATCGGGGCTGCGGATCCAGTTAAGGGGCGGCGGATCCGGCGCAGGCCAGATCTGCCCAAGGGAGACCCGCGGGGGGTCTTCTCTCCCGCCTACAAGCGCCGCGGCTAGGGTTTTAACCCTAGCCACTGCAGCCTCGCCGGAGGGCCCCCTTTTTTCACCCCTTGCTGCCGCGGACGAATGGCATCGACCCGCCGGAGGGTCCGCCGGCCACCGCCTCCGTTGCCGTCACCGGAGGAGGAGGCCGCGATGAAACCGGCGCCACCCCATCTTCTTCACCGTGAACCTCGCTGGAGCCGCTCAATCTAGCCACTGCACGCAACCGGACAGCATGGGATGCCATGGGGAATCATCCAGCAACCCTTGCCAGCCCCATGGATATCCCTAATAAGAGATTAACGGCCTGAATCAGCCTCCCTCTCCCTGTGCGAATGGCGACTGTGGCCGTGAAGACATGTTCGATTCGCCCTCACCGTTGGGTCAATCAACACACCAAAACGTGCTTTTTGATCCCCTTGATACCAAGAACAATTTCTAGGGATCAATCGACCAATTCCCAACCCATGGGAGACCCAATCAAAAACCCTAAGTTAAGCCCTTTGCATGAACGTGAAGAACGAAAAATAATAAAATAATCTCTATTTTGATCAGCCAAGCAACCTGGCTCTAATACCACTGTTAGGTTTCGATCAGAGATGCAGCAGAAACAACGAAACCCTAAGTAGTGGATTTGATGGGGTCATCACCACCCGATGCCGCACTCAGGGCCCGTCTCCTCGCCTCGGGTGCATCCAGCATGGTCTAGTTATTTATTTTTGAGTCCTATGTAATTTTTATTTGAGTCATGTCATTGTATCTCCCTTTCATTTGAGTCAAGTACCTAGGGTAAGAGTCATTTACATAAGTCATATGTCAATTGGGCCATTAGATTAGCTAATTGGACCCAATTTATTGAGCTAGGCCCTCTATAGAAAAATTGAAATCTTTCAAATACTCAAGCCATCTTCTCTGCCTCATATTAAGCTCCTTTTGAGAAAATAAGTACTTCAAACTCTTATGATAAGAAAACACCATGAATGTTTCTCCATACAAATAGTGCTTCCAAATCTTCAAGGCAAATACTACAGCTGCTAACTCAAAATCATGGACAGGATAATTCTCTTCGTGCTTCCTCAGTTGCCTAGAGGAATATGCTATCACCTTGTCATTCTGCATAAGCACACAACCCAAGCCAATGCCTGAAGCATCCATGTAGACTTCGAATCCTCCTTCTCCAGAAGGTAAAGCCAAAACAGGGGTAGTGGTCAAGCAGTCCTTCAAGGTCTGAAAACTCTACTCACACTCTTCTGACCACTCAAACCGATTCTCCTTGCGGGTCAATCTGGTCAAGGGTACCGCAATCTGGGAGAAATCTTTAATAAACCTCTGATAATAACCTATCAGGCCTAGAAAGCTTCTTACTTCAGTGACATTTGCAAGCCTATCCCAATTCTTTACTGCCTCTACCTTCAAAGGGTCAACAGAAATACCTTCCTTAGTGATAATGTGTCCCAGAAAAGACACTTCCTGCAACCAAAAATCACATTTACTAAACTTGACGTACAACTGATGATCTCTCAATAATTACAACGCCATCCTCAAGTGCTCTGCATGCTCCTCCTCATTCTTAGAGTATATCAAAATATCATCAATAAACACTACAACCCACTGATCTAAATAGGGGCGGAACACGCTATTCATAAACTGCATGAAAGCTATAGGAGCATTCGTTAGTTCAAAAGACATTACCATAAATTCAAAATGTTCGTACCTACTATGAAAGGCTATTTTAAAGATATCATCATCCTTAATCCGCAACTGATAGTATCCTGATCGAAGATCAATCTTGGAGAAATATTATGCTCCTGCTATCTGGTCGAATAGTTTATCTATCCTCAGCAATGGGTACTTGTTCTTGATTGTAAGCTGGTTCAATTGCCGGTAGTCAATGCACAGTCTCATCGAACCATCCTTCTTCCGGATGAACAAAACTGGGGCTCCCCACGGGGATGTACTTGGACGAATAAACCCCTTTTTGAGCAACTCCATTAATTGTCACTTTAATTCCCGGGAGGAGGGGGCAAAGGTGAAGAACTTTACCGCGCCTTGGCCCAAGGCGGCAGTCCCCAGAGCCAGATCTGGGGGCAACTTAATTGAGGAGCGACAGCTCCAAATGAAAAAGATTTGGGTTACCAAGGAGGAGGCCCGAGCCATAAGACGGGCTAGATCAGAAAAGGCCCTCTACCAGTCTGAGTTCCAGCAAGTGCGGAGCCGGGCTACTCATTAACAATGCGAGTCTTCAACCTCTCACGAGGCAAGGACTCACCGGCAACCAGGGCAGAAGCGCCGCGGAGCAGCCAAGCCAGTGCGCCCGACTTCCCCCTGGGCTAGTTCGGTGCACTCGGGTGAGGACCGCTCTGAGCAATAGTCTAGGCCCCGAGTGTCTGTTTTTGACAGGTTAGGGGGAACGCCAAAGCCAGGGCGACACCTGCCGAGAAAGAAGCGAGTGGCCTAGATAACAGATGACACCGTCAGGGTGTTCACTTGCTATGTCTCTTCTACTGACAAGCAACCGGAGGGAGCTCCGGAGGACCTCAACTAACCCCTCCAAGCTATGAGGAGGTCGAGGCATGTCTCCCTTGTGGTAGCTCAGTTAGAGCCAACCCTTACTGCTGGGGCGTCATAGCCCAACCCAGCACGACAAGAGGAGCGTCAAGAAGACGTTCACAGCATCAGTGGAGATGGCGACCCCTTGCATAAGGAGGGTCCTATCGGCGAGGTCCAAGCCCTCACTTTGGAGGAGCTCCGACGTGAGAACCAGGAGCTCAAAACTTGTTGCAAGCACTCCTGCGTGAAAAGGAGACCCCAGTCCAACCCTCTGCGGTTCCTGCTGGCATAGAGCAACAACCTTCTCTTGCTCCAGCCACGATTAATACATCGGTCGTCGCAGCTAGGCTGCCTACTACTTTGGAGGTCGAGGTGCCACAACAAGAGCCCAACATGCGGTCATCTGTTACCCCTGTCGAAAGCCTGATGGCTCAGAGGCAAATGATCGAGCGGATCATAGAAGCAAAGTTCGCACAGTATGGCGAAGGTGTGGCTACTGCAGATTTATACAGTGTGCCGTACCCCCCTCTATCATCAATTTAAAAAGCTCCCTCCTGATTGCCCAAAGGCTCCGAAGCTGCAAAAGTTCAATGGGCAAAGTTCGTCGACGATCGAACCGACCTCACCTGGCAGGAGTCCTCGGATCGAAGACTCGATCTGGTCGCAGAGCGCCGCCGTTTCTTCAATTCGCGTGCCGGTCTGCGCGCGGACGTGCAGCTTGATCTGATCGGACGTCACCGAGGGAAAGAAGTTTTGGCCGAGAAATGGCACAAGCCCAAAGGAGACAAGAACGACACAAAGGAATCCGACAAGAAAAACACGCCGCCGCGCCAACGCAAGCTCCAGCACGCGACGGTAGCCACGGCGAAAATTCTCGAACCGATGCTCGAAGCCGCGCTGAAACCGCACCAGCGGATTGTGGCTGTGCGGCGTACCGGCGAGATGGTCTTCCAGATGTTCCTGGGCAGCAGGGGTCGCAAGGAGAAAACGCGCCAGGGTGTTCACCAGCGTACGCGAAAGGAGATACGAAAAGCAGAGCGCGAAAACGACGGCCTTGGCCATCGGCCGAAAGAGATAGCCGGAGACGCCACCCAGTCCGAACATTGGCACGAAAACGATGCAGATACAGAGCAGCGAGACGGTCGCTGGCACGACAATCTGCCGCGCGCCGTCGAGAATCGCGACTTCGATTTCTTTGCCGTGCTCAAGATGCCAGTTGATGTTCTCGCACTCGTTACTGTTGTTCCTTGTACTTGGTTGAGTGTCTCAGTCACCATGTTCGAGACGAGTGTAAGATGCTTGAGGCGCAGTGTGAGACGTCAGTGGACGCATCTGACTTTGCTTCTAGTGAGGAGGTGCTACTGTCACATGAAATGTAGCTTATGATTTTGTGACTGGTTCTCCGTCATTGTTGACGTAGTGCTACGGATAGCCTGTGTCTGGCTTTAACGTGACTTATGTCGCATACACGACGGTGAGGTTGTGTGTGCACTGGTGTTTTGGGTAGTGTTTCCCACGTCTGAGAGGTCGTGATGTGAAACCTACATGTCTGTTGTAGCATGACGTGTTCTGGCAATGTAATCAAAGTTTCGTTGTGTCGGTTTGTCGATTCCTGACTGTGTCTCAGAATCTGTGTTCTTACCGATTAGGAGTGGTTTAGAGGGCTGAGGTCTTATCGACTACTGTGGTTAGTTCTGTATGACTTTCCTCTTTACTTCCATTGTTGTTATTCATGCTTACTGCTGTTGCTCTTGTTATTCTTACTACTGTTACCACTTCGATTTCTTGGTGGGGATCTGCGGGACCCCTACTGAGCTAGTGACACGAGTCTCACCCCTGACTTTTCAGGTGTGGCTGCTCTTCTTCCTCGTGGTCTGGAGGTACGGTACGTGGTTCTTAGTTGCTAGCTTTGCCAGTGTCGGGCTTCCCCGGACTTGAGGGTACGTTCCCTTTTCTATTGGACTGTGCTTGTCTTTAGTCAGACTAGACTCTGCTAGTTGTTGTAGCTATTAGTAATTGTTTACTACCTTTTCTGGAAGTTCAATGTATTCCTATACACCTTCACATACTCCTTTTATCCCTTCGGAGCTTTACCTCTCTTGGGAGGCCTCTCAGGATCCAAGTGGTTTTGGGTTTACCCGAGCCCCTATGCTGGGTCGTCACAGGTGGTATCAGAGTAGAGTGTTGCAAAGGATGTATGGACATACATGGCTACTACAGTCGGTAGTTGGCATAGGTTTTATGTTTTCATTACTGCTTTACTTTTTGCATGAGCATTTGCTTGTGCTGTGTTGGCACTGTGCATGATGGTTTTTGCTCTCGTCAGGATGTGACGGAGAGTGTTCTTTTGTTATGGTGTTGGTCTTGGTTGTGCTGTGCTGGGTGGAATTTGCCAGCATATGTGAATCTGTGGTGCAGCATTTGCTTTTTTTCATGGCTTGTTCAGGTGGCTGATGGGCTCTGTGATGGCTATTCATGTTCTCTCGAGGAGATTATGCTGTATTGGCCATTCCGCTTGAGGTTTGGTCAGCCCCTGAGGTGTTATAATTGTGCTTTGAGGTGGTTGTTTAGATGCCTCGTTGAGAGAGTGCTCGGGCGAACATAGACTTTCCTTTCCTGCTGAGCTGCTGTTAGATGAGCTTGATCTTTCTCATTCTGTTTGTGGCACCTTTTCGAGGTAAGCCTTGGAAGTGATGTCTCGATAAGGCCTTTGTCCTGTGTCTACTTATGCGTGGACTGTGTTAATTCTGAACCTGATCTGCTCTTGTTTCAGCGGTGGCCTGGCTTAGGACCCAGTTTGTGTGTTGGATGCCGTTGTGCACCATGTTTGGCATGCCATGTTTGGCAGCTGTTGTGCTGTGAAGGTTCAGTAATCATTTCAGGACGTGAGGATAAGTTGAGATTGGTGTTCTTTGTGGCTTGTGTTGTGGCTCTTAGCACAATGGTTTGCACTATGGCGACTTGTGATCGACTGTTAGCAAGATCGATACTCAAGGCATGGTACATTACAGTTCATGAGTTGCAATGGCACCGAGAGGTGTACTGAGATGTAGATGCCGAGTTGTCTTTTTTTTCTTTGTGCATTGTGTTGAGTGCACAATGGAAGCGTGTGGGCTTATGACCCACTGGTCGAGGATCGTTGGTTGGAAGACTCTGGCCGCGTAACAATTAATTTTTTTAATTTTTTTTTGAGTTCCTCTCAAACCAAGCTAATTTGGTGTGTCAGCCACATCATCAGGTGATGTGACGTGAGAGTCACGCCAAAATATATTCCCAATTGTCAATCTTATGTGAATTGGCTGGATGACACCTTTAAACTGCATGGGAGCATAATAATTGGTTGAATTATGTTAATTTTGATGAAAAGAATCATGTTTTAGCAGAGTGAAGACCTTGATCTTGATGCCTATACTAATATGGTATGTTTGAGTTTTTCACGCATATTCATCATGGGTTCTTCATGATTTTTGAGACTCATATTATGCTTAATTGTGATTCATGTATTTTCAACATGAGGTTTTTAGGATTCATGTTTTGAACCATATTAATCTCATGAAATGATATGTGAAATTGGTTTCTTGTTGTGGAAATAGGTTTGACAATGCTTAATAGGATCCCAAGACACCAAAATATTGATCAAAGGTAAGGTGGCATCATAGTGTATGGATTTTCACTGATTTCACCTTATTTTTCTATTTGTAGTAATTTCAGTCGATCTACAGTGAATTTCGGTTGACCTAAATGTCAAGAATGCAACCTGCCCAAGACAGGTCGACCCCCTGTTAAGGCCAGGTCGACCTACAGATGCTCAGACCAACGCTGTTTACTTAGGTCGACCGAAATGCTTGGATCGGTTGACCGATCCCGTAGGGCACTTTAGAATGGGCTTGGCGAATCTCATCTAAAACCTATCAGACTCAATCCAAATGGACCCTAATTTTATCTCCTTTCCCTTAGATTTTCTTCTTATTTGAGTCAAACTATTTAGAGAATGTAATTGAGGATGATTATGAATAAATAAAGGATTGGGTTTACTGCTATATTGCGCGCTCTATTTTGGTGTCGAATACACTAACGCTCTGATTGACATGAATAATATAAAACTCGTCACGACCCCTGGGTAATCTTCCGCGCTCGGGGCGTGACACGGGAAGCAGACTTTATAAGCCCAGGGATAGCGGGAGAGCAGGCTATATAAGTCCAAGGATAGCAGGAAAGTAGGCTATGTGAGCCCAAGGATAGCGGGAAAGTAGGCTACGTAAGCCCAAGGAGAGAGGGAAAGCATGCTGCTTAAAACCCAAAGAGAGTGGGAGAGTAGGCCGTGTAAGCCCAAGGATAGCAGGAAACGAAGCTACGTAAGCCCAAGGAGAGCGGGAGAGCAGGCTATGTAAGCCCAAGGATAATGGGAGAGCAAGTTCTGTAAAACCTATGGGATAGCAGGAGAGCGGGTTGTATAACCCAAAGGATAGCCGGAAAGTAGATTGTGTAAGTCCAAAGATAGCTAGAGAGTAGGCTATATAAGCCCAAGGATAGTGGGAGAATAGGTTCCGTAAAACCTATGGGATAGAAGGAGAGTGGGTTGTATAACCCAAAGGATAGCTGGAGAGTAGGCTGTGTAAGCCCAAGGACATTTGGAGAGCAGGCTGTGTAAGCCCAAGGATAGTGGGAGAGCAGGCTGTGTAAAACCTAAGGGCCAGCGGGAGAGTAGGTTGTATAACTTAAAGGATAGTTGGAGAGCAGGTTGTGTAATTCCAAGGATAGCTAGAGAGTAGGCTGTTGTGGGGATGATTTTGGTTTTTTATTTAATTTTAGTTTATTTATACATTTATTTCATTAACACGAGACATGTCAATCACTTTTGTGACAAAATTTATTATGCGCTCGTCTGACCAGTTAGACAATAGTGGGTGATCATGTTGGGACCTGAAGTCTACCATACCATAAAGGCTATGACATTAATTACATCCTCCTGAAAGAAGGACAACCCTTGATTAATCGCCAAAGTAGAGGAGCCCTCGAGGCTGAAAAAAAAATATACAAGTAATGTTTGTTTCGTAAAGCAAGATGCGGCACATGCAAGCATGCTGTATAATAAGGTTTTTTAAACACTAGAAAGAGGATAAGGAGCGAGGTCCAACCAGGGAGAGTGACCCATAAAATAAGCCCCAAAAGCTGACCAAAATGGCCCAACAAGTGGTGAACAACTCGGGACCTCATAAAGATGAATACGAAGATGACTCAACTCATTGGTCATAAAATGAGTGTCAACAGATGTCCCTCCTTAACATACTCTTTGTAGGGGAGCGAGCGGAGGTGATGCGAAAGTGACATGGAACATGGAGATGAAGCGAAAATGAAGCAGAACGGACTGAAAAGTTGGCGTTAAGGCAAATGACACCCGTCCTCAACCGACGAGTGATAAGAATCTTTCCGAAAACTTCAAACCAATCACGAGGAATGGCCAAACTGAACGACACATGCCTAGAGGAACTAATAACTAAAGGAAAGTAAAACACGACCAACCTCCTCACTGGAACACACAATTGATATGCGGTCGGAGCAAGCAAAAAAGGAAAGACGAATAACCAAACTCCACACAGGAATCTTCAGCTTAACCAAACCAAGCAAATGGACTGAAGGAACCCTTCCAACTTAGAGTGGAATGACTCTCCTTACTCGAGACCATGGATACATAGCTATCCACCATTACTGAGACACTTCGATAGATGAGGGCACGTGAATGCTCAAAAATGCGCATGATGCATGCTGGGCAAAAGGAAAAGAAAATCATCAAAACGAATGTAAAGAAAGGATAAAATAACAAAATGCTCGAGAATAGTATTGCTAAATCAAAAAAATTAGGGTCAGGACACTATCTGCAACCATGGCGTGCAAGATAGAACCATCGTCCCCCAACTTTCCAACCTAACGGCCTATCCAACGATTAAACATGTGCACCTAGATCATCATTATTTTTGGTAAAGGGGAACATCAGATCCCAGAACACATGAATGACCAGCCAGTTCTCGAGATAATATATCATAGATACCCTATAGTAATGCATTAAGGGATTAGGGAATCGAGATACTTACCTGACTTACCTGCTTGGCAAGATGTGGTGGTGATGACTTTTATGATTTTGACAAGAGGGGGTTAGCCATTAACAATAGATCCATAAAAGAATCGTGAAGCATATAATGAGGCATGAAATATATCAATGAAGCATGTAATGAATAAATAAAGGTTGAAGTGCTCGATTAGATTCCGTGATTGAGAAGTTGCTCAGGCGAGCTAGGATTTTCCCTTCCTGGTGAGCTTTTATTAGTAAGCTTATTATTTCTCATCCCGTTTGGTGGAATCTTTCTCGAGGTTAGCCTTGGAATTGCTGTCTTAGTGATGCTTCTGTCCTGTGTCTACTTAAGCATGGACAGCTTTATTCTGAGCTTGATCTGCTTCTTGCTCCATGGTTGCTTCGCTTTGGACTCCGTTATGGTGTTATGAGCTGTAGTGTACCCTGTTTGTCGTGCCGTGTCCGAGATTCATTATTTTAGGACATGAGGGTAAGCTAAGATTAGCATTCTTCCTTGGGCTTTGTACTGAAGCTGGTACTCTCCTTCGTTGCACTTAGGCTATTGGTGATCGATCATTTACTGGATCAGTACTCGTGGCGTGTTAATTGCAATTCTGATGAGTTGCGATGGCACCGAACTTGTGCGGAGATGCGATTATCGAGGTCTTTTATGTTGCCTATGTACATGCTAGAGTGCGCAGCGGAAGCGTGTGGGCTGGTTACCCATTGGCCGTGGATCATTGTTATGAGATTCTCGCTGATCAAGGGAATTACTTCTCCTCGATGTGACTTCATCTTGGCTTCCTGTGCCTTGATGTTATCTGTTGTCGTGCTGTTGCTGGTAATTTTTCTGGTGTTAGCATCAGCGTTTGCGAGTAATGGGGAATTTGTCGACTTCCCTGCTGATCGAGTACCCTTTTTCTCTGCATTTCGTTTCTCTCGGGTGTTGTGCTCTTGAGACATCATCTTGGTCCTTGAGATGCATCCCTTGAGATTGTTGTCTTGTGTTGTTTCCTGTGGTCGTAGGTCTTTCTTGGTGAGCTGTCTGAAGCATGACTCGTTCCCTGTAGTCATGTGTTCAACTACTATCGTGCCTTGATGTGACCCTACTTACAGTTGTGTTTCATAGTTCTGTGTGCTGTACGGAGCCAGAATCCTGCAGGTGCTGCCTTGTTGCTGTTGTTATTTTTTTAAGTGCTGTTGTCTCCGTAAATTTGTCATTGGTGTCTAGTGTGGCAGGTGTTCCCTGTCGCCTTTGGCACTAGAGCCGATGATGTGGTCAGGCGGTCAGCTATGAGGACTGTGTTTCCTTGTGTATTCGTTATACGCTCCCTCGACAAACTCCTCCAACCCTTCAGGGGCCTCATCAGCCTCTTGGGTGACTTCCCCAATTTCGGGTAGCGGTAATTCGATGCTACATTGGGTTATTGGTATCCGGAGCACTTGGTCGTTACACTGAAGGTGGCGCTTGGGGCCCGTTGACAAAGGCAGGGGCTTGACACTTCATCTTGAGTCGACACTTGTGAAGTATCCCCATTATTCGGGTAACAGCACTAAGGGCACGTTCATCGAGGTGATACCAAAATGGTACACGATCATTGAGGTGGGGAATCAAATAGGGGGCTTTGATTGAGTGATGCCTGATGGTGCACGATCATTGAAATAGAGACTGGGCAGGGTGCTCTCATCAAGTAATGTCTGTGTTATGCATGAACATCGAGGCAGAGATCAAGCAGGGCTCCTCGATCGAGCAACTTCAGATAGGGCATGATCATCGAGGTAGGAACTAGTAGGGGTGCTCTCATGAAGTAAAATTTGGGTCGTGTACGAATATCGAGGCAGGGCTCAGGTAGGGTGCTTTCGTCAAGCAGCATCTAGTGTCAAGCACGAACACCGAGGCAAGGTCGAGTAGGGTGCTCCCATGAAGTGACATCTGGGACCATGCATGGTTATCGAGTTAGGACCAAGCAGGGCACTTTTGTCAAGCAACATTTGGGGCCGTGCACGATTATCGAGATAGGGTCAGATAGGGTGCTTTTATCAAGTGACGTTTGACAATGCATGATTATCGAGATTAGAGCTCAGGTAGAGCGCTTTCATACAGCAGTATCATGGTCATATGCGACCGTCAAAATGGCACCCAGATACGGCATGTTCATCAAAGCCAGGCCGCACTTAAGGGGGGGTTTGGGTCTTGGCTAAAGGTCAGAGGGGGTGCAATCATGCGGCAAGCCCTCGGCGTGAGCCTAGCGAACACAAAACCAGCCAACCAAGCCCTTCACGCGTCATTTGTAGTCCGGGGGATGAGCTCCAAGCATCTTATGGCCCTTGGGAGCCCATGGGGGGGTTTTATAGAGTTTGGAGGGAGGTTTAGGTGCACCAACTCGAAGGGTAAGAGTTGGTCAGGGTAAAGGGGGGGCTTACCCCAGTTTGACTAAGGTTTCTTGAATGCGGTCACCAGCCGCCCCACCAGTCATCTGCTTCAGGAGTTTCTCCCACCTTCTCTCCTGCCGATAGTGCTTCCTTTCTGCAATCTCAGGTCAGAGGTTTTCGTCACAAGAAAAAGAAGAGGAGGTTCGATCAACCGATGTTTTCTAAGCTGAGTCAGCAATCTGGCTCGTTTGTTCGGCCACGTTCAGACTCCGTCATTTTTTAGCCGAGGTTATGTTGCAGATGTGGTGGCAGTCATCTGGGTGTGCCGTGTTCTCTGCCAGTTATGTGTTACCGTTGTGATCAGCCAGGGCACATTTCCCGTAACTGTCCATGGAGGCCGCAGACGGTACAGTTCTCACAGACTTCGCAGTTGCAGCAGCCGCAGTTTCATCTTCCACCGCCGCCTCAGCCATCTCAACCGATTCAACCGTTTCAACTGCCAGTTCCTACACCTTCTCAGCAGTCGTCTGCCACTACTCGTCCGTCGAGAGCCAGAGTCACTCATATTACTCGTGCGGAGGCGTTGGCGTCTAATCTGATCGAAGGTACAATTTCGATTTATGATCACACAACGCATGTTCTTTTCAATTTAGGTGTGACGCATTCTTTCATTTCTGAAGATTTTATTGCTCGTATCGAGAGACCGGTGAATGAAATTTCCTATGATATGCTTGTGGAGTTACCGTCTGGTGATTTCATGTCTACTCCTATGTGCTTAGAAAATTCTCTGGTTATGGTCAGTGGTTAGAAGTTGCCAGCGAGGCTTTACGCACTACAGTTAGCCGACTATGACGCGATTCTTGGTATGGATTGGCTGGAACTTTATGGTGCTGTGGTGGACTATCGTCTCAAGCGAGTCTACTTCATGCCACGCGAAAAGTTAGCCTTCTACTTTCAAGGTATCGATTTCTGTTCCATTCGATTTGTTCTTCGGTCAGTAGGGTGTGGCGTGTGTCAGTTGCCTCCTTGTCCTTCGTCTAATTTTGAGGATAAAATTTCTTTTAGGGGGGAGGGACTGTAACACCTGTAATTTAGCGGATCCTAAATGGTGAGGATCTAGGATTCATCCGGTGAATTTTGGCTATTTTTAAGAATTTTTTAGATATTTTTAGGTATTTAATTGAATTTGTTAAAATATTTATATAAATATTTTGGGCATATTTATAATTAAGAAGCCCAAACCCACCCCGCCCCGCCATGGAGGACGTCCGTGGAAGCTCTGGTGCATCGTTCTTCAGAAGAGGATGGGCGAGAGGCCCCATCGAAGCCCCCATGATCTTCCTCCTCCACCATCCACCTTGCCGTCAAACTCCACTGCCACTATCGCCATCTCCGACCACGACCGTCACCCTCAAGGTGAAAGAGAAGCCCGGCTGCACCGTTCCTGAGATGAGGGTGGGCGAGAGGCCCCAACTGAGCTTCCCCTTCCTCTTGAGACTAGTCCCCACCTTTGTCCACTTCGCCGTCGCCCACCACCGCCACCTTCATCATCAAATTATATTAGCTATATTAGGTTCATTTTGATGTTTTAGGCCACCCTCGCCCACTTCCCCACCTTCTCTTGTGCTCTCCCGTGCTCTCCCTACCCTCATACCCCCTCAGAAGACCTCCAAGTGTTGCCCACGGAAGCCCCAACCGAGCTTACTGTGTGCTGGAATGAAAAAAGAGTTTAAAAAATTGCCTCCAGGAGGCGGCCTTGCGATAGGCCGCCACCTGCAGGTGGCGGTCCTCACAAGACTGCCTCCTGTAGGCTACCATGCAGACGCTCGTGCAGAGATGTAGCTTGAAGTCCGCTCATCCCCGACCCTCGTTTCACATCAAATGGTATCAGATCAAGTCTTCCGGGTTGTTCCCACAATCCATGGTCTTGCGGATCTAGGTTTGAGGGTGAACCTCCTCCAAGCAGAAAAGTTTGATGGGAATGAAATGCGGCGTCGTCATCAGCTCCAGTAGACCCAGAAGAAAGAGGCGGCCACCTAAGGACCACCTCCTTTAGGGGGTGATTTCCAGAAGACTGCCTCCTCCCTACAAGAGCCAAAATGCCAGCACCATCACACCCATGTTGAAGGCAGCCATCTGAAGGCTGCCTCCTTCAAGTGGCAATCCCCAGGAGGCTACCTCCTTAGTGTAGTAGCTCCATCGGCCGATCTACCAACCACCAACGCCCAACGTCTAAAGGCTTCAATGGAGGATGTTTTCCAATATTGTAATCAATGTTTTGTGTCTTTTTAGCGTCCCCCGGGGGGGGGGGGGGGGGGGGGGGGGGGGGGGGGGGGGGGGGGGGGGGGGGGGGGGGGGGGGGGGGGGGGGGGGGAACCTCTAGGACTATCGCATTTAGGTAAGTCCCCAACTCGAAAGCTCCCTGCCATTTTATTCAGTTTTTGATTTATTTCCTCCTATTGCATCCTATATATACCTTGTTGATGCGGGATGACGACACAGACTCGACACCAATTTGATGCGGGACCTAAGACTCTAGGTAAGCTCGCGATCGTCCCACGCGAGTAAAGCGTGCGGATGTGCGTGGTTGAGAAACCGACAACGAGACTCAGGTATCGGCTTTTCCGCATGATCGGATCAAGTCACGGGACGTGTCACACTCACTCACTCTCATAGTGCTGATTAAAATTGAAGCGAGCTAATTACCCTAACACATGTAAGCAGCGACATATAGAAATATATGAAGTAAGCAAAATGCTAAGTGAGGGAGCAGAAACGATAACTCCACGCTCTGGGCATGGGGAAGGCGACCCTGGCCAAGACTCATACTCCCAGTACAAATAATTATCGATAATTTACAGAAATAAATTTCACTACCCACTCCACGCAGGGAGGTAAAGGGCTATAATGGCAACCTGGGAGTAACAAGCTCGGGTTGACGGGCAGTGATTTGGGCAGCTCTGGTGGTCGCGCGCGTCGACGATCGTCGGGTCCACGTCTTGGTTGGTGGACCGAATGGGCAAGGAGTGGTACCGTTGCAATGGGGACTCCTAGAGGGATGATCCCGAGGACGGGGATGTGTTGGTTCACATTGTGGGAGGCTAGGCGGACGGCCTGGGGGTCGTTGCTGCTTGCTGTCCACAGACCTACTTTGTAATTTCAGAACTGCGTGACTCGACAGAAATAATTACTGCGATCAGCTCCGATGTCGGATCGATGCAAAACCAGCGCCGTTGCGAAGCTCACTTGCAGATATACGACCATCTGATGTTATAGGAATTTTCATGTTCTGTATTTGCCGTGGCTGAATTTAGAACATGTTGGCTCACAGGTTCAGAATAGGCAGGACAGATTTTGATCTGCCTGAGAATGAGGTTTGATCGGAGATAAAGTAGTGGATTTGGATGCTGGGGATTTTATGGAAGATAGAGGGGGATGTGAGGATGGCACACAAATATTTTGGGATTTTTATGAGGGGATTGTTAAGGTGGAATGGATTTTATGGTGGATATGGGTTCAAATTGATTTATTTATTCATGCATGAAATTTATCCAAAATTCACTTTTAAAGGCAATTTTAACATTTTTTTGTTCAATCTGAGAAACAAGGGCCAATTGATCAGTTTCTGTAATTTCTCTAAAGTGAGATCTAGTCCTAGTAGGTTCATGCAAACTACCAATTATATTGCCTAAAGGATGACTTCTAAGCAATCTTATGTTGGTGAGTGTGTTACCTTCATTGGCGTTGCTATTCCTTTGTTTATTGGACTCACCTAGATCTACATTTGCCCTTGCTTCCGATCCTTGTGGATCTTGTTTGTCCTTTGATTCCAGAAACTCCTCATCGTCTTCTTTTCTGCAAGAGACATCATTTTCAAATTTAGTGCCAAATTCATCAAATGTAATGTGGGGGGTTTCTTCAACAACTCGATTTTTGACATTAAAGACCCTATAGGCTCTAGAATGACCAGAGTAACCAAGGAAAAGACCTAGGCCACTCTTTGGTTCAAATTTGTCTAGCTCCTTTTTGTCATTATTATGAATGAAATATTTAGATCTAAAAATATTAAAATGAGAGAGTGATGGCTTTTATCTTTAAGCAGCTCATAAGGAGTCTTTTTATGTGAAGGCCTTACCATGGCTTGGTTAATGATATAACTTATTGTGTTTACTGCCTCGGCCCAGAACCTCCTTGGTAGCTGACTTTCGATAAGCATAGTCCTAGCCATTTCCACAAGAGTCCTATTACATCTTTCCACCACTCCATTCTACTCGGGAGTTCTTGGTAAAGAGTACATATATGATATCCCCTGTTCCGTGCAGAAATCATCAAAATTTATATTCTCAAATTCACCTCCATGATCAGATAGGATAGAGAAAATTTTAAACTTGTCATCCTACTTAATTTTCATGAAAAGTGCCTGAAATTCTTCAAAAGCATCATTTTTATGTGACCAAAAGAAGACCCAAGTGTGAGAAATTATCTACAAGAACATAGCCATAATGTTTTCCACTTATACTAGTGGTTCGTGTGGGACCAAACAGATCCATGTGTGCAAGTTCAAGTGGTCTTGTGGATTTATTCTCCATTATATTCTTGAAGGATTTTCTAGTTTGTTTTCCTTGGGAACATGCATCACATATTCTATCATTGTGCTTCACAAATCAAGTAAGTGTTGAATCTGAAAGTTGGGTGCTATCCTTCCTCTTTCCTTTCTCTTATAAAAAAAAATCTAACTCTCGATTTCTTCAGGACTACCGAAATATTTCGGGAGCTAGAAGGTTTATGAAAATCAAATGGCTACCCCTCCTTCTCTCAAAGATTTCTCTAGATATGAAGTCCTTTCTCTCACGGTGGCACCCCTTAGGCCTAGTTACTCATGCCAATCACTATAACAATGTACATCTAGATTGGGCTGCCATGGGACCTCTTATAGAATTATGGCACCCAAGTACCAGCACCTTCTTATTTTCCAACTTTGAAGCCACCATCCTCTTAGAAGAGATGGAGAAGCTCCTTGGATTAAAGAGGGTGAAGAAAGGTGATGAGGAAAAGGTGGAAAGAATGACAAGAAGCATAAGCACACAAGAGATGCTTTCAAGCCTTATTCCGAGCTCAAACTTGGTGAATCAAATATAGGCCACAAAGGGAAGCAACCTCATGAAGATTGCGGCATGGGTTTACAAAAGGATGGACCAAGCCAATGAGAATGAAGACTTAGAGAAAGTGATGAAAACCTTTGTCATATGCTTAGAGGGGGCATTACTTTTCCCTTCTTCAAAGGATTTCTTAGAAGAAAGCCAATTGAGTGTTATTGCTAGCATATGGGAAGGAAAGAGGATAGGCCGGCGGTACTAGCCTATCTCTATAGTGAGATCACCTCTGCTTCCATGGGACGGCCCCTATACGGGTCTATGCTTTTATTTTCTAGTTGGGTGGACCTTCACCTAAAGTTTGACCCATGTGGGGAAACCCAACCAGCCTCTAGGATCTATTCCAAGAGCCCTCTCCGCTATATGACGGGTGCCTTAGGATTATATGATAAAGTTACTAATCGGGTACCCGAGCTCAAGACACAGGTGGATTGGCACGGCTACTTCAAGATAATGCCACAAAACGGCTTCACATGTGCACCGGGGTTCCTCAAGACCCAAGATCTTCATGCAAGACTTTCCTCCGGAGTAGAGCTAAGGTTGATCAGTGCAACCGAGTTCATCCTCTATAATGCTCACCGGTGCCTCCCTCAACTTGGCCTTCCCCGTCATATCTTTGAGGAAGCCTCTCATCTCCCACCAATAAAGGAGTAAATACTTGTGCAATTACATCTTATGTGTGATTGTTTCGCGCTCTGGTTATTTCTTGCTTGCGAGAGGCTTACTATGCCGGCTGTTCGCGTTCCCCCGAGTAAGTCTTCCACTGTAAATAAAGGCTCAAGATGTGACATCATTTTTTTAGAGGGTCAAGACTACCCCTATTTGAGACTTCTCCCATATTGGGGAGCGCCTAGGTTGGTCATCTCATCAGTCCATCTCTTGCCCCTGCACTTGGCCAAGCAAGGAAGAGAAAAGATTTTTGTGCATACCCAAAGTATGGTCAAAGCAGCAATAATGTTGCTCTAGAGGGATCGACTATGGCTTGCCATGTAGTGCGTGAAATACTCATGCTCAAAGGTTACCCTCAACGATTGGGGAAGGAACTAGACTCCCAACGCGGAGCTTTCACCAGTCTAAAGGTGCTACAGAAGCGAACTCATTTTGTACTTTTTTTTTATCAACTAAGATCAAACTAAGCCACTCAAACATGTCTTAGGGAACCAATGTTATAAGCATATGCAGGAAGAAACATAAGCAATAGCAATGATAACATGTTCTTTGCATAAAATAAAGATACCTTGCATATCCATAGCATGGAAGTAGCATCATGAAGCGAGAGCTTGATCATCGAGCTTCATTTTCGTTGCTTGACAGGATAAAGAAGGAGAGGATAGCAAAATGTAGAGATTTTCCTACAGGGAGGAGTGACAGACATCATACTGGACGAAGAAGGGATGAAAAAAAGAAGAGAGACGAGGGCTAGAACTCCCTTGTTAAGGCGTCGAGACCTTGATAACAAGGAACCAAATACAGAAGAAACTCGATCAGCTGAGATCAAGGCGGGCTAAAGCCTTGAAAATAGCAAGATAAAGGGCAAGAACTCCGAAAGGGTGAGGAGGAGTAAGTAGAAAGAGGAGAAGCAGCATCATCTGACGTGGTCGGAGAAAAGGAACGAGAATCACCCAATAGGGTCGGAGAAGAAGAGTTACGATCACCTGACAGGGCTGGGGAAAGAAAATGATAGACACCAGATAGGGTCGGGGAAGGAAAATAGGTGACATTCAGGGATATCGGAGGAGAATGATCAGAATAAGTCCCGAAAGTGGGATGAAAAGATGACATAGGTCTAGTCCTAGAATCATGAGAAAATGGAGGATCTGGAGGCTCCGGATGAGGGGACAAAGAATAATGGGGGTTTACGGACATGAAAATTGAGGAGAAAATCATGGAAACTAGATTAGAGGAAGGGAGGCACATCACCCAAGGGTGGGAACCGAGTAGGAGAAAATATGATGAATGAAATGAAGGGGAGGAAGAGGTGGACCACTGAATGCACCATATGCGGCCCATGTACTTGTACCGCCATCTCTTCTTGGCAGAAATATCTTTAAAATACACCCGCCTAGCACGGGCTCGGACCTTCAAGCTTCCCAATCTGTAATATTTTCTAACATAACGGGCCCATCTAGTAGATGGCCTGGCCTGATCATGAACATGTAGTTTCATTGGGGTGGTTGCCCCTAGACACCCAGTGCTAACGGTATGCGGACATTCTTGGACAGATAACCCCTCACAATGTTGAACATCATGGAACCAGAGTCTTATTTCTTGGCACAAGCAGCATGAGGTTTGGCAACTCCACCCAGAAATCGATTTTGAAGCACAGCTCCTCTACTAGAACAGAAGGATGAAGCTGAGGGAGAGTAATACACGGCATTGACGTGGCCAATATATTGATAAACTGAGAGAGATTGCATGAAATGTGAAAAATATCCTTTGAGAATGCAGAAGATATGGCGAATTGTCCCTTGAGCATAGAATCCATAATCTGCTTGACATCCGTATGAGTTTTCATAATCTGGGTAGATAACCCTCCTTGGCCAGTGAACTAAACAGCAATCGAGCGAGAGGTAACAATAGCATTAATAGTGAATCCTCTGGCGAGCAAAGAGATTGCCATCGGCTTTGATCGAGAAGAGGCTGGCGCCAAGGCAAGGGGACTCTTTTTAGCAACTGTTACTAGTGGTAGAGGCTCATCCTCCCTAAAATAGCCATGGACCAGGACATGTATCGGCATTCGGCAGATAAACTCTTGAACTTTGAGATGCATAACAAGCATCAAACGGTCCTGACTTGGCTCATTGTCTCCACTGGGACTAGACCCGAGGGGCACCAACGGTAATGCACACCTGCTCTGTGGGGTGGAAGTGGATGGAGAAGTGGAGGTAATAGGTTCTGATGTTGTAGAGGTTTTAATGGGGATGGTGATGTGAAGTGAAGACGCAGGCAATGTGGCGATGATAGGCTTGGGTGGATGCAAAGACAGAGGCGAGAGTATAGCCTACTCAGGCTTGGGCCACGATGGTGAAGGAGATGGCAAAGACGGTGGAGATGGTGGAGGTGATGGAGGTAATGGCGGTGGAGACGGAGATGATATGGTGATGAAGGCGATGGCGGTGGAGATGCAGGCGATGGTGATGGCAATGGAGATGGTGATAAAGGTGATGGGGGTAGTGGACATGGAGGTGGAGAGGGTGAAGAGGGAGGTCGTGGTGCCCACCATCGACGTATCGACACAACGCATCGAGCGACGTTAGGGATAGAAGTAGTGGAAGTGGCGACGAGAGAAGAAGGGGAGACACTAGCCTGAGCAAGGGATTTGGTAGGCGGCGATGATGAAGATGGTGTAGGAGATGGCGAAGATGGTATAGATAACGGAGCAGGTGATGGAGCAGGTGCATCACTAGAGGAGGGATCACAGGGGTGCCCCTGGCCTTGTAGGGATGGAGACAGCTGCTTGGGTGGTGCCTGTTGTTGCTGCTTGTTGTGAAGATCTAAAATCAATTTATGCATGGTGGCCCAATCGATCCTCTCCTTATCTTCCAAATCATAAACAAACTTCTAAAATTCAGGACAATCTTCAACCAAATGCCCCTGCTAGCGGTGATAATCAAAAAATTGGAGTAAATTCCCAACCGCGGGTCGGCAGGGCACAACTGGAGGGAGCTGCAACGCGTAAGTGGCCATCAAAGTCCTGAAAATATCTGAAAAACACACTAGCAACGAAGAATGAGGAGCTCGCTTCGGGTAAGGGGGATGTCGAGGGGTATGAAGAGGCCATGGAGAAGGTTGTAGCGGTTGCGTAGGCAATGGAGTGTGGCTAGTGGAGGGACTAGGCAATGGTACAAGAGCGGGAATGTAGCGGACGGCATCTACCTACTCGGGGTGGGGTGTTTCCCTGACCGGTGGTGGAGGCACATGCAGGTATGCAGAGGCGGAAGGCTGACTCATGGGGGGTTGGTATACGGGAGTCCTATATGTGGAGGTGGATGTGGGGTAAGGTCCCTGCATGTCTTGCATGATATCGTGAATTGGTTGTTGAAAATAGTTTTTGGTTGTTGATACACAAAAACATGCTTTGTGGAAAAAGGGGGAGAAATATATGCTTTGCTCAGTTTTGCTCATCTATATTCGACTGGTTGTTTCAATGGGTGATGGTCGTCTTGTTTCATTCATGCAAATCATTGTGAAAATTCAATGAGTTTTGTCTTCGTCAAAAAGGGGGAGATTGTTGTGCCCCGGCGTATTTTGACGAAGACAAATTGTCTTGCTCTTGTGAATGTTGCATTGCAGACATTTTGATGAATGTGAGCCAATTTGATAGGTCTTATGAATTGTTTTCAATGAGCCTAGCATGATATATTCTATTGTTGAATGGTCTTTCAATTGGTTTTCAATATCTGAGTGAGGAGGAAGAGCTCAACTTGCTTTGGACTAAACTTGGAATGGATTTTTTGGACTGAATTTGTATTTCATGTGTTATTTGATTAAATTAATTTGGAAATAGATTTTTCATGCTTAGGACTGAATCAATATTTGATATGATCTGCTGAAACTCAAGTCTGGTGTTAATGTATCTATATTTGACATGTGAGCTTGTGGTGTGAATGAATTGAAAGGCCTTGTTTTATTCTCATAGATGAAGTATCACATGGGTTTTTATAGCAGGTTGAAAGGGTGAATATCAAATTTACACATGGTTGTATTTCAAAGATTCTTAGTGCAGGCTGGAAGACCTATGTGAATGAAATAATGCAAGATAATTGTTCTTATCAATTGCATTGATGAAATTGAGTATCTATTAAGTGCAGGTTCATTTATGATCTTAAATCCTTGAAGATATGGTAAGAATTTAATTTTGAAGTTCATTTATTGTACCTTGAATGGGGTTGACTAGCATTTGATGTTTTTGGGCTTGGTTTGATTGCATTAGGACTTTTTCAATTCTGGAACTGCAAGTGTCATCTCTCAGAGTCGACACTTGTAGCTTAGCCTACTGCCTGGGTGTAGCAGGCTACAAGTGTCGACTCTTAGAGTCAACACCTGCAGGCCTAGGAGTTATTTTGGAAGCAAATAGCACCATCGACAAAAAGTGTCGACTCTAAGAGTCGACACTTTCGCCTGTGACTTGATTTTTTATATGATAGAACACACCGGTTCACCCTGCACAGCGTTCCGAAGGCTCATCAGAGAAAAATACACATAATTATCTGATAAATATTTGAAAGAAAATCAGGGGCATTACATTGTGGCAGAAGAGGGTGGTCAAGGTGGAAGCAACGGGAGGAAGAGGGCGTCACTGAAGAGAACGAAAACGTCCTCTAGCTTGTCATTGGCCAGAGGGGTATGTTGGAGTCGTCCCAACAGGCGAGGGACTGGGTCAGTGAGGTGAGCCAATTAGGACCCACCCAGAAGACAATGCCGCTGCCGTCGCTGAGATTCTTCTCGGAAGAAAGCAGAGTGGGGAGGGTGGTGATTAACCTCCCAGAGAGGATGTGACAAGGAAGCGCCGAATAGAGAGGGGTCGCAGCCACTAGAGCTATGGATGGCTTAGCGTTTGCCGATAAGGTGGCTGGGGAGAGCAGAGGGTGGAGGGAGAGGCAGAAGCCATGGCCTCCCAGGTTCTGTGAAGTGGAGTTGCGGCAGAGCAGGTGGCCATTTGTCTGCTGGGGCCAACTCTTAAGAGGAGAGAGGGGGATAAGAGAGAAACGGGGAAGAAGGCAGTTAATATCGTAGTATGGTGAAGTTCCAAATCCTATCAATGATTGGAATCTTTACCCAATTCGTTTCCAAACGCACCTTTAGATGCGTGCATGTGTGTGTAGAAAAACTCACATAAGTGACTATATTTCTTATTTGCGGATTAGCCAGTATTTTCAGGAGGGTGGGGCAATATATTATTTCGGGAGACATTTACGTCATGGTAAATTAAGCAAAGCATATCTAGACACTCCTGATCGGCTTAATTTTCTTCGTTCCGCTCGAAAGCGTTGCAGTGAGAATACGAAAGATGGTACACACGAAACTTGTTCACTTCGGGCCTGTTTGTTTGGAGGATAGGTTAAGAGAAATATCTTAATCAAGGGTTGAGTATTCTAAAAAATAAATTATTTTACTTTGATTGAGAAATAAGATAACTCGGAATATCATTGAGAATTGTAAAAAAATTTAAACCTTCTTATTCTACCTTTTTGGTAGAATAAGTAGTCCTGAGATAAATCAGGATAAGAGCCTATCCCATGAAATATCTTGTATGAGTAACCAAATCGAATAGAATAATTTTCAATGCCTAGCCCCAAATTCATGGCTCCTCCTCCCACCACCTGCTAGAACCCCTTCCAGCCCCCATTCTCCCTCTCTCTCACCTTGGTTTGCCCCCTCCCAGACCCCCTAACAGTCAGGGGCCACCCCCATACCCTTCCACCCCATTTCTCCTTCCATCTACTCAAATTTCCCATCCCTCATCACAGCTGTCACCCAATGGCAGTAGGAGTAGGATCGACCCTTGATTTGCAGAACCTGTCCTGTAGTCTCCACGAAGTGCCTGGCTGCTAGGTCTATATTGCTGGAAAGCTCGACAAGGCTGCTTCGTCGGTGAGGTGGTTTCGCCATCATCCGAGGTCCCTGCTGCCCAAAGGAGCCAATCTCCCCCTATTGCGTAGAATTGCTCCGGTGAGTGAACCAGAGGCCAAGAGAAGAAGCATCTACGGCTACTCCAGGGTGACTTTGGACGTGACTTTTGGCTGAGGCCTTCTCCTCCAAGCCCTCTGTCAGCACCAGCAAGAAGGAAGTCATTTGGAGCCCAGAGTACATATTTCCAAATTTTCTCCTCGGAGTATGTACGTTCATTTCACCTGAGTCTGCTTCGATCCCCTCCCACTGTTCTGGTCCTCGGGCTCTACTCCAACCTCCTCCGGTGACCCCATTGGTCTCTACTCGAAGAAGGCTCGCCCATGATCGCATTGGTTCTAGTTTTGCCTTCATTAGACCCCGGGAGTGTTCGTGGCAGCCTCTTCTTCCAGCAATAGCAGTCTGGGGACAGTCAGAACCAGAGTGGATCGGTCCTGGTCCAAATCATACCCTGACCACCGTCAACGTCAGAAAATTCTTGAAGAATTTGGGCATCCTCCAGGGCCTACCTAGGAAGTTTGGGCCTCAGCTTCTTCATCATCAGAGCTCGGTGGAGTCAGTGGCGGCGCCATCAGCGACTCCCTGTCAGGCTGTTCCAGAAGCGGCCAGAACCAGCCACAATCATCGATTCGTCTTACTTAGTTCTCCCCCACCCCCGCCTGGCCAGCTTAAAGCCCCTCCCTATGGGAGGCAGTGTTTGATTGTAATCCTACAGACCCTGACCCCTAGTTCAACACCCTTGCAAGGGGAGTAGTGATTGTAATCTGTTAACACAGGTTGAAGCGACACCAGCGCAGCATCTTAAATGAAAAAACGGGATTTACAAGTATAGACAAAAAATACCCTATACAAGGGCCACACAAAGCAAGTGTAGAACATTCTAACCCCCCAACAAAACAAAAAGAGGTGAGTTGAGAGAATTCACATTACAAAGGAGCTCGGCCTATTCCCTGACTCTATCACAAATAAAAAAGACAACTGACTCCACAGCTCTCAACTCCCTCCTAAAGATCCGACAGTTGCATTTACTCCGAATCGTCCATAGAGTGGCATGAAGGATGAGCCACCACAATGTCATGTTGCCTCTAAAGGCCCAAAGCCTGCCCCAATGCTCCATCAGGTAGTGCACCTGGCTGTACTGACCGAAACCACTATGAGTCCTCCTGGTAAGCTCTTCCCACACCCCTGGTGAATAGGTACAGCCAACAAACAGGAGGTCCAGGGTCTCGACGTCCACACCACACAAGCAACAGGGTCACTCTATCCTGAGTAAGCACTCTCCCATGAGAGATCTTCCAAGTGAGAAGCTTCACCTTCAGTGGACTCTTCGGTCTCCAGACCTGAGAGAAGAGACTATGTCGAACACCACCATCGGAGATAATGGCGTAGGTTGAGCTGACATAAAAGGTACTCTCCTTTCCCTACCTCCAAGACCATTCATCCTCTCTGTCAGGCAGAGGATGAAATGGGAGAAAGAAGGAGAGATAGTCTTGGAGCTGCTCCAACTCAGAGATAGTCCTGGAGCTACTCCAACTCATCATCCTTGAGGTCTCTCCTGAAAGGTCGGAGCTCAGGTACCCCCAAAAAGGTGGGAGTCGAACGCCTAGGAAACCGACCCCAAAGGGGCATCTGAGACGGCAAAAAGGCTGGGGAAGGAGGCCTCTAAGGTGAAGTCTCTACACCATCTGGCCTTCCAGAAGAGAGTCAAATCACCTCTACCAAGATGGACTCGGACACCAGAGTTGATGAAGTCCCTGCAAGTCAAGATGTCCCGCCAAAGAGAGGAGGGCCTGTGTTGAGGGGATAGGAGCCAAGTCCCAAAGTTTCCTCCTGCTATAGTATCTCTGCCAGTCCAAGGTCTCAATGTCCACACCGCACAAGCAACAAGGTCACTATCCCAAGTAAGTAGTCTCACATGAGAGATCCTCCAAGTGAGAAGTTTCAGCCTCCAAATCTTCAATGCAAAGATCACTGCAGCCATCTCAAGGTCATAGGTACAGTAGTTCTCCTCATGTGGCTTCAACTGTCGCGAAGCATACGCCAGAACTCT
This sequence comes from Amorphophallus titanum, assembly GCA_024336825.1. Lineage (NCBI taxonomy): Eukaryota > Viridiplantae > Streptophyta > Magnoliopsida > Alismatales > Araceae > Amorphophallus > Amorphophallus titanum. The sequence continues at coordinate 28,627,826 of JANBPO010006859.1, forward strand.
ACCGTGCTACATCAACACAGCACCCAGACCAACCCTGGAAGCATCTGTGCACAACACAAAGCCTCCTGATCTAGAGGGTGAAACCAACACCGGTGTCGAGGTATGCAACCTCTTAAGCTCCATAAACCCCTGCTCACACTCATCCGTCCAGACAAAAGGTACATCCTTCCTCGTAAGTCTGGTCATCGGGGCCGTAATACGAACAAAATCCTGAATGAATCTCCTATAATAACCTGCGAGCCCCAAGAAACTCCAAATCTCTGTCACAGATCTCGGCCTCGGCCACTGCATCATAGCCTCAACCTTGGTGGGATCCACGGAAATATCATCACCAGAAATCGCGTGCCCCAAAAAGTGCACCTCACGAAGCCAAAACTCGCACTTGCTAAGCTTCGCATACAGTTGGTGATCTCGCAAGGTTTGCAACACAACCCTTAAATGGTATGCGTGCTCCTCTCCAGACTACGAATACACAAGGATATCGTCCACAAACATCACCACGAACTGGTCCAAGTAGGGACGAAACACCTAATGCATCAAATCCATGATGGCTGCGGGGGCATTGGTGAGCCCAAATGGCATCACCAAGAACTCATAATGCCCGTACCTCATACTGAACGTAGTCTTCTCCACATCAGACTCATGAATCCGTAGCTAATAAAAATCAGACCGCAGATCAATCCGCGAGAACACTCGAGCAGACTGAAGCTGGTCGAACAAATCATCAATCTGCGGCAGCAGATACTTGTTCTTAACGGTCACCTCGTTTAGCTACCGGTAATCAATGCACAATCTCAGACTACCATCCTTCTTCTTCACAAACAACACCGACGCACCCCAAGGGGAAAAGCTAGGACGAATATACCCCTTGACGAGTAACTCCTGTAACTGCGCTCTCAATTCCCTGAACTCAATGGGAGCCATACGATAAGGAGCCTTCGACAAAGGCCCAGTACCAGGCACAACCTCAATAACAAAATCAATCTCCCGCTGCGGAGGTAATCCAGGCAAATCCTCGAAAAAAATATCAGAAAACTGGAAAGGGAGGGGGGTTCACTGGAGGGGAACAGGGGGTTCGTCAAGTCGTCGTGTCCGTCACATTCAAAGAGCGGGAGGACAGGGGTGGGAGAGCAGGGTTGAGACCCTGTCGCCCCACCGCCCCTGGAGAGGAGGTCGGTGATGGCAGAGAGATAGTCATCGAAGCTTGAGAGGATGAGGATCATGTCCTCCTTGACGTTATTAATGGAGATGCCAAGGTTCTTCGCGATCTGTTGCGTCGCCGCTATCATGCGGTCCTCGCCGTTTATCGCCGCATCCATGGGGCCAAAGTAAGGGGATCCGATGGGAGAGGAGGGTTGGGAGGGAGGAAGAGAGAGAGAGAGAGAGGGAGGGAGGCGACGACCGACGAGGTTGAAAAAGGGGCAGCAGCACCACTATTGTGCTCGGGTGAGGGTTTAGCTCACCTGACGGGGTGGGTTACGAAATCAGAATTAAATTTGGGTTAACACTCTTTTAAATCTGATTATTTTATTCCAACTATCAAAGTAAAACATGTGTGAATCTCAAGATTAAATCTGGGTTAACTCCGGATTAACCCTCTATCAAATTAGGGCTAATTAAAGAGACAGTATGGTTAGCACAAAGGTCACGTGACACGGTCCACGGGCACTGTGAGTGATGTTTTGCCTAAATAAAGTCGAACTTTATGCCTAGGGATCAAACCGAAGTTAAGGCGAGCATCAAACATATTCTAACATTAAGAAAAAGTCAAAAATGTGGATCGGAATATTTGTTCAGCCCTTTCAGGAAAAAGGGTGGCAATACGACACTCATAAGTGAGTACACGTGACATTGTCTAGTGGAAAGCAAACACCACACCATATTCAGTACTGTTAACTGTTAAGCACCGATAAGTGGTCAAAAAAAGTAGATAATGGCGGTGGGCAAGAGACTTTGATAATGCGGAAAAGGCACAACTCTCGTTAACCCAGTAACTATACTCATCTTATGGCATTCGGAACGTAAGAGATGGAGCAACTTAATTTTGTACGAAATGAGGTTCGTTGACTCGACAGATCGGATCTTCACTAATTCGATATGATATATACAAGTCACCATTGACTCGACTCGATTCAACGTGTATTATCTCTTTTTTCTCTCTTTTTTTTTTTACTGTGACTCTTTCAGATCTCGTCTGCTTCATCAAGTAACTTGGAGGGAATTTGTCACGTCATTCGAGCGTACATATAGTCCGGCTTATTTCAGAGTAGACAAGATGTACCAGTTTATGTAATTGGCTCAAGGTGACATGACAGTCTTGCAATATCGCAATAAGTTCATGAAATTGGGTCGATATGCGTCTCACATTCTTGCTGATGAAGGTTTAAAAATCGAGCAATTTCTGCATAGGTTGAAGGCAGAATTAAGGCAGCCTCTGATTGCAACCCGAGTGGTAGAGATGGATGCAGCATATCAGGCAGTTGCGGCATTAGAACTGGACATGGCAAGATCCCGAGGGCGTACCCAAGTTGAATCAGTTCAGCCTAGTGTGCAGCATCAGCAGGTCAATCAGCCGAGTGTGACTGGAGTCCCATCTTCTGTTCCTACTGCTAATGGCACTTCTTTTACCAAGTCCAAGTTCAGGTGGATGTTTAAAAAGTCCAAGAAGCGGTATGACCGTCAAGCTTCTTCTGGTACCGTGCAACAAACAACACCTTCTTCTTTCCAGCATCAGGGATCGGTAGCAAGTCAGTCGAGACTGTGTCCGAGATGTGGTGGTAACCATTCGGGCAGACCGTGTTCGATGCCAGTGGTTTGTTTTCGTTGTAATCAACCTAGACATGTGGTTCGAGACTGTCCTCAAAGGTGAAAACTTGTGTAGTTCTCTCAGTTTTCTCAACCACAGCTGTCCCAGTTCAGACCTCCACCACCACCACAATCTCAGCAATATTATCAAGCTTCAATCTCTTCATCATCCCAGTCTTCAGTAGTCGGTAAAAAGTAAAAGGGAAGGTCTCGCAGATAACTCGTGCTGAAGCTGTGGCATCTCATCTTGTGGAAGGTACAATTATGATTTATGGTCATGTAGCTCGTGTTTTATTTGATTCAGGTGCTTCTTATTTATTTATTTCTGAAGTCTTTATTGCCTCCATTGAGGAGCCGACATCCGAGATGTCCTGTGAGTTGCTTGTTGAATTACCTTCTAGGGATTTCATGTTCACTCCTCTTTGTCTGAAAGAGACTCCAATTGTGATTGGCCATCAACAGTTGCCAGCTAGATTATATGCTTTATAGCTGGTGGATTATGATGGTATTCTGCGCATAAGATTGTCCTTAGAACTTTTATGGAGATTATGTAATAGAAGTACCTTGATGGTTATGATGAATAAAGGATTTGGTTTATCTTGAAAATTATGCATCTCTGTCTATATGGTCGAATTCCTTATGCTCTGTTTGACATGAACAATAATAACTTGTCATGCATACCGGGTTCCTTCTGCACTCGGGGCGAGACAGTTTTTATGGTATCAGAGCCTAGGACATTCAATTCCTAAGAAACCAAGTCTAAGATAGGTTTATACCCTTACCAGTGAGATTGGGTAGAACCATGGGTTAAGTCAACTTAGGGGCTTACACTCTTAATTAAATCGTATACTAATATAGCTATTAAAATCTTGTAGGATCATGGCTGCCAAATGTGCCCAATGACGTGACATGCAACGTACCATTCAAGGTCTTACCCAGGCGCGACAACAGGTAGTGCAGGGCAGAGCCAACCGTCGAGCGGAAGATCTCCACCGGAGTTTTCGCAACATGAACCCACCAAAATTTATTTATTCGACCGACCCTGATGATGCCGAGCATTGGATCAGGGAGATCGAGCGTATATTCTGTGTCATGCAATGCACGGATGAAGAAAAGGTCCTGCTAGCAACTTTTCAACTAGAGCGGGATGACCGATTCTGGTGGGAGTCAGTAGAAGCTACCTTGCCCCAAGAACAAATCACATGGGGTGAGTTTGTTGACTATTTCAATAGTAAATACTTTTCGGACCGTATTCAAGAGAAGAAGGCGATGAATTTTGCCACATTGAAGCAAAGGACATTATCTATGGCAGAGTATGAGGCCCAGTTCTCTCGTCTATCAAGGTATGCACCGCATCTAGTACATACGAAAAAGATGAAGGCACAAAGATTTCTTAATGGGCTTCGGCCACAATTTATAACCCAACTGGCGTTGATGGACATTCAAGTCTATTTGGAGATAGTACGAAGAGCCCAGTTGTTAGAAGATGACACGGAATTGTCCGACAGGATCCGTGGAAAGGATAAGAAAGTGCAGGTTGCAAGCTCAAGCACTTTTAAGCCAACTTTCAACAAGAAAAGGACTAGCAACGGAGGAGATTCCTCCCAAGAGAAGAAGCTCAAGAAGAATAACAAGCCCTTCTCCATCACTACCACACCCTCATGTTGGAATATACAAGAATGATTTCTGTTCGATTTATGTGTTTCTGTGTTTCTGACAAATCGTGTAGCTAGCAAGTGTACCAAGAAAAACTAGTGTCTAAGGCTAGAGGTCCAAGGGCAAATACTTTAAGTGGATAAGTGGTTACTTAATTAGGACCTTCCGAATGCATGGAGAACTTTCCACTGTCCCACCTCTTACCTGGCCAAGATTCTTCAAGTTTCTAGTTAAGCTCCGACTGCGAAAAATGGGATAGAATTTATGCAAGAGTTATTCCTTGTTTTCGACAAGTCGTGTAATTAGTAAAATTTTCAAAGAAGACCGGTGTCTAAGGAAAGAGGTCCATGGGTAAATGCTTTAAGTGGATTAGTGGTTAATTAATTAGGACCTTTGTGAATGCGAGGGGAGCCTCCCACTATCCCATCTCTTACCTAGCCGTGATTCCTCGATTTTCTAGCTAAACACCCGATTGTAAACAACTTGATCTAAGCCCGTTTAACATGATTTTTCGTGAAAACAGGTCGTGTCGTGTCCGTCAATTCAATTCCTTTATTGACTTAATGTCGTTAAACATGGCGCCTTAAATCATCCTTGAACTTCTCTTACAACTACTTGAAATCTTGTACTACTTGTTTCTTAAATGATAATTTTTGCTAGATTTGTACTTTATTTTCTAAGTTTTATCTTGAAATTCTTTGGCCATACATACTATGTGGATGTCTAAATATACTTGAGATCTATGATCCATAACCATAATGCATGGTGTTAATGGGGCCTAGTCTGGCCCTGGGGGGAGCGGTTGGAAGTACTTGTGCCCATGGGAGCTATTATTGACCTGGTGTGGTATTGCACCAAAACATGCGTGTAATATTCATTTATGACATTCCACAATTTGTGAAATACTTGACTTGCTTGAATACTTGAAAGTATTTGAATTACATGAAATACTTAACTTGTACATACTTGCATAAAATGGCCAATTCTATGATATTACTTGCTACGTGATCATTCTCTACTTGAATTTTTCTCTTGATATCTTGTTTACTTGTGATTCCAATTACTTACTTTCCTTTAGTCTCTCTCTTATTCACATTCCATATTTTAATTTTATTTTTGGCATAGCACAATAACTTTATCTAAAATGTAAAGAAGAGAAAAGGAAGAAAAATAGAAGAAAAAGAAAAGAAAAAAATCTCGCATGAACTTGATTTTGAATACTTGCTCGTCCTACTTGCATGTATGATTATAATATAGTTTAATACACTTCCTTTGAATCTTCTAGGACCGTATCCCTTGAATAAATACTGATGCCCCAATTCTGGATAGGTATGCATCACAACATATATTAAAGGGAAAAATTAGTGTTGGTGGGTACATGAGTCAAGGGGAAGAGTCATAACTATGTTGCTAGCATAACTCACAAAATACACCTGACACAAGACTCCCACACGTCACACACAATGTGATTGATGATCTCTAATTGTAAGGAGGCCAGAAATTCTTCCTAACGCTTTATGGATACTCAAATTCTTATGTAAACATGGAGGGTAATCTTGAGGAAAAAGCTGCCTACCCCCTTTATATATATAAAAAATGGATAAGTGAAATGTGAATCCGAGTAACTAGGAATACCCACTGAAACAAATGAGGAGACTCGTGTGAAACGGTGAAGTAAAATCCGATAACAAAATTGTAATAAGGAATGTGAATCCAAGTAACCGGGAATCTCCACTAAAATAAATGAGGAGACTCGTGTGAAATGATGAAGTAATTCCAAAATAAAATTACAGTAAGAGTGAATCCTAGTAGTCGGGGATCCCCATTGAGACATATGAGGAAACTCACATTGAACGGTGAAGCCCAGAATTCAGAATAAATAAGGCGGTTGTATGAAGCTACCAAAAGTTAAAAGCCCAAAATGTACATGTAGGCAATAGAGTAATCTTCTAGTGTCACATACTTAGAACGTGTGCATATCCCTATGTTTAGGGTTCATTGCTCGCATACCTACACTTTCACACCACGGAGAAATTATCTTGGGTGTAGATTGTGATTTTAACTATGCACATAGAATATGTAGTGTCCTCTTTACAAATGCACACCTCCTTTAGTTGTGCATCATGGGTCGCAACTATGTCCGTGAGTCATGGGCACCGTCCTTATCCCGATGCCAACAAAGGGGAACTATATCACATATCTACTCTATGCTTGCTCATGATGAATGCTTGCATACTTGAGTGAAATTTCATAGAATAATTAACAATCAAATAAAAAATATAATAAATAAATTCTTATATTTTTTGCCTATTTAATAAGGCTCCACCCCTTGACCAAATATCAAGAAATGGTCATTCTCTAACTTGCTGTAGGCAAGGGGTTGAGTCTAAGGACAGATCTAACTTGTTCCTTGTCTAAGTGTGTGCAGAACGCAGGTTTAAAAGCTCAAGTTTCAAAGCCTGTAATTCTCTACTTATGGTTCTCTAGCAGCCTATACTGGGACCATCAATAGCCTATGGCAGTTCATAGTTCGACCGCCAAATTCTCCCGAAAGCTATAAATTCAACTTCTCAACATACTGTCTCTCACGGTCTTAAGTTAGACCGCTAACCAATTCTGGCGGTCCATGATTAGACCGTTTTCCATTCCCGAGGGTTGAAAATTCAGTTTTTCATGTGTGCTGTCTCTAGAGGTCTATCGTAAGACTACTAGACCCCTATTAGCGGCCCTATAATGGACCATATACCAGATAGAAAATTCTGTTTCAGGCCAATTTGAGCTCAATCACGCAATCAATTCCACATCTTTCTAAAGCAAGACTTTTATTCCATTCAACTAAGTTCATTGAACATCATTTGGTTGATAATTTCCAGTACATCAAGAAAGAAAGCTCAAATTACATTCAATTTTTCATCCGCACGAGGCCGGATCTTGCGCAATTGCTTCGCGTAGGCACGGTATTCCTCTTCATCCTCTGCCACTTTCGCTTGCCAAACGTGCACTCGACTGACCTCCCACATGGTCAGAGGCCCTCCAGACTGCTCTCTTGTCCTCCTCGGTCCCAATCTTCCTAGCTTGAAGGGGAGGAAAATATGATAGTGCAGGAACCATGGTATGGGGTAGCCCAATCTACAGGTAGCACCGAAGTGAGTTGTAGATCGCCAAGGTGGTGTTCCCCACTAGCTGTAGATCTAGGCCTGGTCGGCGAGGTAGTCTAAGAGTGGTGCTTCGAAGAACTCTTGGTCGCATCATGAACTTCTCAATTGGCAAGGTGTTGAGGTAGAGGCGCCAATCATCACATGTCTTGTTGTCCGCCGTTCGACACTCAACCTGTAAAGAGAACCCAAATGCACCTCTAATGAAGAATAGAGGGTGGCTCCCGAATATCCGACTAGCTGAAGGTAAATCCTCCTTGGGTAGGAACTTAAGTCTCAGAACGGCGTTCGGGCTCCGGAGCCGAACCCATTCTTCCATACAAGGGGCGAATGCCCATTTTGATTAACACTCCATATATACCACAATCCCTGGATAACACGATGCTTCCTGTTCCAACTTTCCAATTCCCTCACATAATTACTCTTCGCGCTCCAAGGGAGTCGGCATTTATTGTTGAAGCTTCATCATGGGCTTTGATCTTATCCGTTAGGCCAATCAGCTGTATACTTTCGTTGCTATGGAGGGGCGAGAATTCTTCCGCTAAGGAGCCTTCCACCTTCTATTTAACTTCACCCATATTCCTGTCTATCACCGATTCTTCGTGGGCCACTCTAGGAATAAGGAGGAGGATCTCATCCTCTCGCCCTTCATGTTCTTTGCATCTCATGCATTCCATGCATCCATCGCATCCGTTGCATTGCATCATGCAGATACATTTCTTCTTTCTCAGGTTTCCAGACCTGTATCTTCCCAGCTTTCCGGAACCTCCGGATCCTCTACGTTTCCCATCTCGTTCACCTCTACCTTCGAGATCTCCAGGTCCCCTTACACTTCCCGAGCATGGCGCCCCCTCCAATCTTCTCTTAGGACATTGTGCCCCTTTCCACCTCTTATATCCGGATCCTCCGAATTTTTCTCTGCTTAGCAGGTATCACGCCTTCTCCTGATTTCTGTTAGGGCATCACGCCCATTCCCAACTCTTGCACCCAAACCCTCCGGAGTTCTCTCTTGTCCTCATGGGGCATCACGCCCCATGGTGTCTTATTCCTCCAGAACCTCCAGACTTCCTCCCAGGGCATCACGCCCATTTCTATTACCTTCCTCCGGAACCTCTGGACTCTTCTTTCTGCTACACCATCCTTTCTAGGCATCATGCTCATTCTTTCCCATCGTTCTTCTAATTTATCCTCCTACTTCTCTAGGACATTGTGTCCTTCGTTCTCTTCTTCTTCTTCCATCATCTTTTCCCATACCTCTTCCCGAGGCATCACGTCCCTCGATATTTCCTCCCTCCGGAGCCTCTGAATTCTTCTTATCATGATTCTCCTCCTTCTCCTCTGGACCCTCCAGATCCGCCTCTTTACATTTATCAATTTCTCCTTTTGATTCCTTTTAATCCCGGGTCCGACCCGACTTCTTCTCTAGTTTGGCTTGCATGCATATAAGGTCGATGCTAGTTACTGTGCATGCAGGTTGAGGTCGATGCTAGTTACTGTGCATGCATGTTGAGGTCGATGCTAGTTACTGTGCATGCAGGTTGAGGTTGATGCTAGTTTGGCTTGCATGCATATAAGGTCGATGCTAGTTTGCCCATCAGTAAGGTAAGGTCGATGCTAGTTTGCCCGCCAGCAAGGTAAGGTCAATACTAGTTTGCCTTGTGCTTGAACTAAGGTCGATGCTACTTCAGCTCTACAGTAACTAAGGTCGACGCTAGTTCTGCCCTCAAGCAACTAAGGTCGATGCTAGTTCAACTCTACAGTAACTAAGGTCAACGCTAGTTCTGCCCTCAACCCACTAGGACGCCGAGCTGGTTGTACCATTAAAACCCAAATTGTCTAGAATGCACTACCGTTGGTTTCTGAGTTTTGGCACATAAACGGTCTTACATCCGACCGCTAATTCCTGTAAACGGTCCAGAATTAGATCGCTTGATTCCTTAAACGGCCCAATAAATGACCGCATGGTCCCTACTTCTGTCTAAACTGAGGTTTGACTCTTGGGGTTGGTTTCTTGAGTTCTAGGTGATCTGAGGATGATCTGGACTCTAGAACCTTGTTTAATAGTCATGAATAAGTTATGAAACTCAAATGAAATGTATTGTTATGCTGCCAGAATGCCTCCGTAAGCATAATGTTCGTTCTAAATCATCCTTGAAATTCCATGATCAAGTTTTGAAGCATTCTATACCTTGGCTACTTGTTACGAACTTATTATTTGAAATTGAGCATTTCTGACCAAAATTATTGTTATCTCGTGGAAGTAGCTTGACGTATAACTTGAAGATGTAAGGGCGGGCACGGACGGTGTCCAAGGGCTCGATACTAGCCCCCTCGGCAGATGGCCGGAAACGTGCTATAAACCATGGGGTACGATGAGTACTGACGTCACATTGCGCTGGGAGTACTTTTTTTATATGCGGGTGAAAATCACGAGGCCCATAATGAAATTACATTCTTGATAAATGAATTGCTAGTACATGGCCTTCTGAAGGTTATGTAAAGTACTTTCTAGTTCATGCTTGTACTTTCTTGTTCATGAAAGGCCAAACTTGTCTATATACAATCTCTGGTAGTGCTCCAGCAGATCTGGATCGAGACGCTGGAGGTCCTCCTTGCTGATCCAGGAGTCATCTGATGGTGGATGGTAGAGAAGGACGGATCTGGAGCTTCGAATGGGGTCTCGCACCCGTCCCCATCTCAAGGATGATGCACCCAAAGTTTTTAATTCTCCCTTCATGGCGGAGAGGAGGAGGACGGATCAAGAGCTTCGAATGGGGCCTCGCACCCGTCCCCTTCTCAAGGACTATGCACCCGAAGCTTCAAATCCTCCCTTCACGGTGAAGCGGACTTAGCAAAGGATCGAACTTGTGAGAACAAGTGGGTAACTTGATCTAATACCACTTGATGCGGGACAGACAGCGGTCTTGACACCAACTTGATGTGAACCTGGGACCAAGAGACATGAGTTCGTGGATGTCCCTAAGCGAGGGAAGCGTGCGGATGTGTGCAGTTGAAAAACCGGCAACGAGTCACAGGTATCACCTTTTCTAATTGCTCTGATCGAGTCACGGGACGGGTTCGACTCACTCGCTCGCGGCGATGTTGAAATTTAAATGAGCTAATATCCTAACAATCGCTCATGCAACAGCATTCAAAAATATACGAGGGAAGCAAATGCCAAAGTGGGGAGAGGACACGATACCTCCATGCTCCGGGTGTGGGGAAGATGACCCTAGCCAAGATCCGTACTCTCAACGTACAGTAATTAAATAATTACAGTAGGGATTTTTATTTCCCACTCCACGCAGGGAGGTAAAGGGCTACCCGTGGGACTCAAGAGTAGTGAACTCGGGTTGACGGGTAGCAAGTCGGAAGGGGTATCGGGCCAGAGGCGGACTGCTGTTCCGACTCAGTATTGTTCAAACTCGTTAGACAGTAAGTGAACTCGGCAGCTGGGATGGCAGCTTCCGGTCAACTTCTAGCCGAGGTGGCTAGCTGGGACGTTGGTGGAAGGTTCCTCTTCGATCCCTGGAGTCGGCAGCGATTGAATCTGAGCCGACGTATGTTCCGAGAAATTATCCGACGGACTTCTTTTGTTGGCCTGTCACAAGACAGATCTGCACGTCTCCAGGAAAATAATTGTTGCACCCAGATCCGGAGGTGAATCGGAGTGAAATTGGCGCCGTTGGAAAGAGGACTCATAGGGATCCATGAACATAAAGTGAACCCCTTAATAGTAGCGAGAAAAAGTCATCATAATTTCTGAACCGAAGAAGGAGATGCTGCAAGTCTAGAGCACTGATCATGAAATCATCTTTGAATCCACATCGTGAAGAAAGATACAATCTAATTTCAGTGAATGGATGCCTACCATATGGAGTACGAGCAACAAGGGAGAAGGAGAAAGGCTGAAGAGATGATGATATCTCCTCCTTATTGAAGAAAATAGCGAGCTCACCATTATCAGTCACAGCTGGGCTATGCACAGCACTAATCATTACTGGAGGCACCATGGAAGAAGATAAAAGCTCAGCAAATGATCTAGACAGTGCAGGAGGCTTAACAGGTAGAGAAGGAGAAGGCACAGACGAAGAGGAAGGCACCGAGGGGGCCACAGAGGGCCCCCCAGGGGCAGCCATGGCACTCGCTGACGGCAAAGTCAATCTTCGCCGAAGGTCACCTCTAATGCACCCTCTCTCTTTCTCTACCCACCGTATGCAGGTTCTCCTCTTCTCTAACCACTTCCCACATACTGGGTATCATATCAGATATAGGACTAAGTATTTTGATTATTTTTTCTTAAACACATTTTGATCATCCATTAGTTTTATGTTTGATTATTTTTCTTTTATGATGACAATATTTTGATCTATATTTTTTTGATTGTTTGAATTTTACATAGGTTTGAGTGTTACTTTTTTAATTATAATGGAAGGGCAATCATCAAGCACTCTTGCTCCAGTAGCATATAGTACTTCTGTGAATAATTCAGCCCCATCTGATAATGTTAATCCTATAGGGAACACTAACCCTACACATGAGCACATTGAGCAGGCAGATGCAATCAGAGTACATGATATACATGTAGAAGTGGATGGACCTACTAAAAGGAGAAAATTGACATCTCTTGTGTGGAATGAATTTCAAAAGGAGGTATCTAAAGATGGCAAAGTGATTGCTATTTGTAATTATTACAATAGACAATTTGAAGGGGCAAGCACTAAAGGAACTACTCATCTTAAAAATTATTTATCAACATGTGTTCGCAAGAAATGTGAGGATGTAAGCCAAAAAATTTTAGCAGGAGTAAAGACAATTGGTGAGAGTAATGCAAAATTAGCTGCTTACAAGTCGGTGGAGGGCTGGGCGGTGTCCGGTGAGCCTGTGAATTCACTGGAGAGAAGAGAGAGGGAGAGATGGAGAGCTGGGAGAGGGTGAAAGAGAGGGGGGAAGAGAGGTCTATGTTGTGGTTGTTAGAGAGAAGGAAAGAGTGAGAGAGGTGTGTGGCTGATGGCGGAGGGTGCAGGGAAGTGGCAGGCCGATGGCGGAGGTTGCAGGGAGAGGTCGACGGTGGCGGGGCGACGTTGTGACATGAGAGGGGGTGTGGAGGTAGAGAGGAATGCCTAGGAAGTTAGCAGGTGGGGTGGCAGTGTGGAGGTGTGGCGACAGTCGTCGGAGAGGGGTCTGTGGTATTGGCAACGGAGAGAGAGGGTGTGCGATGGGTCGAGAGAGGAGGGTGGCGTGGGTTAGTGTAGGAAGATGGTGAGGACGACGGTGGCGAATGGGAGGTGGCGGAGGTGCTGGGGGTTCGACGGCGGGAGTGGGGAGGTGGTAGCGGAGGGTGCTGCCGGTGGCGCGGGTGTGGGGAGGTGAAGGTGGCCGGAGGAGTGGGCGGCGGGTCTGCTGTGGTGGTGTGAGGGGATGGCAAGCCAGAGGTGAGAGGGTAATGGCCGCTGGGAGGGCTCACGTTGGAGGAAGGTGGCCAACGGGGAGGGGGTAGCCTAGGTGGCGAGGCACAGGGGGTGAAGGGGAGGTCAACGTGGGGAGTGGTTAGCAGGCCGGAGCGTGGCGGGGGTCGACGAGGTGTTAGCAGGTGGCGCAGGTGAAAGCGGAGGCGTCTGGGTAAGGGGTTACCACGCCAGCGGGGGTGATAGCCTCATGGATGCAGGGGAGAGGCTGGGCGGTCGGTTCGCAGTGGAGGACCTACGTTGGGTGTGTAGAGAGAAGAGAGAGGGCGAGGGGCGGCAGTGGCTGGGGAGAGGTGAGGAGGTCGGCGTGGGAGGTGGGTCACGCGGGTTGGCAGAGGTAGTGAGGGGGGGTGGTCTGAGGAGGGTCGCCAGCAGTGACGGGGGCGGTGGAGGTGGCCAGAGGGTGGCAGGTGGGCTATGGTCGACAGCGGCCGATGACTTGGTGTGGGGTGGAGGTTGGCGGACGTGGTCAGTGACGGCGCGGAGGGAGGCGGGGTCATTCGGGGTTGCAGGAGGCGGAGTGGCCCCCCCCCCCCCCCCCCCCCCCCCCCCCCCCCCCCCCCCCCCCCCCCCCCCCGACCGTCGGCCGGTCTGCACCGGTGCAGGCAACCAGCGGGCGGGGAGGTCTGGAGCGTGGCCTTCTGATCATCCTCTGAACATGAAACTTGGCGGGGACGTAGGTGGGGATGTCCCAGAGATGCCAGTGGAAGGGGGGCCGCAGAAGACGACTGCGGTAGCCGGGGCGACGCTGAAAGTGAATACCTGTGCGGTCTGGCCTGTCTGCATGTAGTAGGACAGACAAGGAAAGAGCAACGTGGCGACGGGGCATCCAGGTGGATTCTAGGCCTGGGTTTTCTATGGAGGATGGGGGATGCATGTGGGAAAATGGAGAATGGGTGGCGGGGTCACACATAGTGGAGGTTTTGGGCGTGAGGAGCAGTGCACGGTGAGACTTAGATCTATAGGACTGTGCAGACAGACTGGGTAGCAGAGATGGTGGATGGGATGAGGCGGGGCAAAAGAGCTCAGAATGGTGTGAAAATTTTATGGTGGATGGGCTATGATGTAGGGAGGACGTGTACCAATTTCAGGGTGTTTGGAGAAGGTTTTGGGGGCGAGAAGGTCTCTGTGGATGAGTTCTATCCCTATAGACCTGCATAGGTGTAGTCTGCGCGGGAAAATAAGCTCTAAAGGGAACTTCAGACACAGATGGAATTTGGACGTGAAATTTGATCTAGGATGAGGAGATATGTAGGGGAAGATACAGTAAAAACTTCAGTGCGACTGAGATGGGAAAGGGGGCGGACCAACCTATATGCCACATTTCTGTCCTGCAGGCCGACACACAAGGCGCACATGGGACAACAAGGTACCAAGAAGCCTCCACGCTGCAGCACGACCACAACGGGGAACTCCGTGCTCTGCTGGACGTCTAGGAGGTCGCCTCCCAGAAGCACGAGTAGTAGGAACTCCGGGGAAGATGCCTTGGGAGTCACACCCAAAGAGAAGAGAAGAAGAGAGGAGGTGAGAGTCACACCCACAAGAGAGAGAGAGAAAGAGGGGAGGACATAGCCTCCTCAAGGGTTTCACAAAAAAATTCTTCATTAACTTCCTCCAAAAAGAATACAAAGTGTATATATAGGGGAGGGAAAAAACCCTAGTCAATTACATAAATAAATATCATATTATAATAAAGTTTGGGTATCTATGTAATTGATCCTCGTCAATAGGGAGGGAGGGGGAAAAGGAGGAGCTTCACTCCAAAGGGGATCACCCAGAAAGAGGCCTTAATTTAGCATGCGAAACCCACAGTCTCTGTGCATGTTTCTTATTGGAACATCACTTGCAGAGAGTAGGGGATTAATGATCAGTGCTTGTCGACGACTGAGATCCCTCATGGTGATTAACATCGCAGAGACAGCCCAAGAAAACAGAAGGGACACAGATAACACGAAAACAATTAACCTCAAACTCCACAACTACGTTCGATGGGAGTACGTACGTAGACCATCATTACTCAGTAAACTGACGCGAGAAGAAAGTAATTAAAGACGTGGAAACACCAGAGCCATGCAGACGAAGGTCCCCTGATATGACGAGGGCCTCCTCATGGAGGGGTTGTTGCCTCAGCTGCTGTTGCTGCTGTTGTTGTTGTTGTTGCCCAAACCCAGAGCGTTCTTCACGGCATCCGCAGCTTCCTGCGCAATGTTCATCATCTGCTCTCCTTTCTGCAATAACCCATTTCATGTCATGAACCGGCCGATTGGATTGGAAGAAGAAAGTACGTATATAGTTTTTAGAGGCTAAACGATTGCAAGATCAAGACCTTCGAATTACGCTTCTAAAGAAAAATCAGAACTCAGAAGCCCTCCTCACCCGGCCTTCTTGAATAAAAAGAAGTTTATGGAGCTTTGGAGAAATTTGACGTTGCTTACCTGCTGGAGGAGATCACCAGGTTGATCCCTGCTTGCTTGCAGAGACTGCGACGCAGAGTGGCAGGCATCTGATGCCTGGCCAACAATCTGATCCTTCTCCATCTGCGAATTTGTTGTTTTGGTCAGGAACAAAAAATACTTGCTGCAATCCTGCAATCTAGGGATTGCAATTATGCCGTGTCATCTTACAACCTCCCATTCCCTTGACATAATCGTTGGATGAATTGACGCGGTAAAACGGCACAATCTCTTTAGATGTGGATCTCATATCACGGATTAGCGTCAGATTCTTATTATTTCGTCGCCAATTAGCGATGATAATGTAGCGACGGATTCTATAACCTATTGCTAATGTCTCTTTTTCTTAATTGTAAGCCCTATAGGATACCTATCTTGAGGGAATTATTCTCAATTTAAAATATTAAAGGGTCCATTAAAACCCATAAAAATTCCCATCATATATTAACTTACTTGACTTGGGTGAAATCCTTCACATTGTTTGTGTTGTTTAGGCTTGTCCAAGCCCATTTGTAGTGTTTTGTGTTGTAATTCCCTCATCATCCACATAGACTTGGTTGATAGGCCCATTTAGGTTAGCCCATTTTGTGTGTCTATTGTCTGGTTCCATTGTCCTAGGTTGGTCTTACATTGTCTGGTTCCATTGTCCTAGTGTGTCCATTGTCTGGTTCCATTGTCCCAATGAGTTAGCCCTCTCCTCTTTAGTCCTCCATGCCCTTGCTTCCCTGGCTATATTCCCAATGATCTCCTTGTATTAAGTCTCCATTTTTCCTCATGGAGCACCACTTTCATCCCTTGTACCCTTCTCCTTCCTATTTTTCTTCTTATCCCCGCATGGAGTCCTCTTCCTACGCGGGCCCATCTTCCTGTGGTCCTCCTGACCCGTCTGAGGGGCAAGCTAATCTTATGGCCCATGTGTCTACCCTTGTTCGCCAAATGGACCCGGCCCAGGCCCAAACATTGATTTCAAATCACCATAATGGGCCTCATTCTCTTCATGGGCCTTCTTCTCTTAATGGGCCCTCTCCTCCTCTTTCTTGTACTACTGGCCCAGTCGCTAATGGCCAATTTTGTCTTAATGGGCCGTCTCCTTCCTATGCTGCTAGCCTAGTCGCTAATGGCCAATTTCATCTTAATGGGCCTTCTCCTTCCTATGCTACTAGCCCAATTTCTAATGTTCAATCTCATCTTAATGGGTCTCATTCCTCTTACCATGCTGCTGGTCCAATGGGTCCCCATGTTAATGTCTCTTCCAGGCCCACATACCCTTATACTCTTGGAATGGGCCCATATCCTTCCTCTCAGCCCAGATCCTCTTATCCAGTCGATTATCATCATCCTGGTTCATGTTCACAATCTCTTGCTCAAGTTGGCCCATTCCATTCTTGATCTCTCCCTACCTAGGAGATGATTGCTCAAACCCAACACCAGCTTGATCAACTTTAACGCTGAATTGATCCCAAATCCTCCTTGAGTGACCCTTTTGCATTTCAAAACCTTCAACTTCTACCATCTTCACAAATTCCCGCATATCGCTGTTATGGTGGAGTCGGTGACCCGCATGTACACTTGAAGGAGTTCGTTTATGAGTCAGCCCAATTTTGACATGATCAACGCCTGATGGCTTATCTATTTAGTCTGTCCTTAGAAGGCCCAGCTCGAGATTGATATTTCTCTTTTGCAAGAGCATGTTGTGAATTTTCAAGCCGTTCAAGAAAAGTTTCTATAGCAATATCAGGACCAGGTTAGGCTCAAGTTCTTAGTTGTAGATCTGTCCCACGAGATGATGAAGTCCGATGAGGAGTTCTCCGCCTTTGCTGACCGCTGGCGTTACATCACCGCGCAAGTCCCGGGGCACATTCTAGAGCAAGAGCAAATCAAGATGCTCATTTCTAATGCAACACCCGAGTATCGCTTCATCTTGGCCCTTAATGATATTATCTCTTGGCAACAACTTTACAGCCGAGCCCACTTCATCTGCCAACAACTCCACAATTCCCTTGACCCTGAGTCCCTTGCACCTTGTACATCCCCACACACCTCACCTTCCACCTACTTGCCCTCCATGAGTCAACCTTTTGCCACATACCCCTCCGTGAGTCCACCTCCCATGAGTCAGCCTTCTACCCCTACATACTCATACAATCCCGCATATCAACCTTCCACAAGTCAGCCTTCCACCCCCCCATGTGCCCATCCGTCTCCACCTCCAGTCAAGGGAATGCCACACCCCGAGCAAGTGGATGCCGTCCACTACATACCACCTTCTCCATCCCAACATACGTCTACACTGATTCCCTCCACTAGTCGCCACGCTCCATTGCCTACGTAACCTCCATTACCTATACAACCTTCGCTTCCCTCTCCACTTCTTTCATCCCATTCCCCTCGGCATCCCCCTTGCCTGAAGTGGGCCCATTTTTCTCTATTGCTGGAGTCTTTCACTGATATTTTTCGAGCTTTGATGGCCACTCATGTGTTGTCACTCCCTCTGGCTGTGCCTTGCCGACCCGCGGTTAGGAATTTACTTCAATTTTGTGATTATCATCGCTAGCAGGGGCACTTGGTCGAGGATTTCCCCGAGTTCCGGGATTATGTTTACAACTTGGAAGATAAGAAGAGGATTGATTGGGTCGCCACTCACAAAGTTGTTCTATATCTCCGTATCAAGCAGCAGCAGCAAGCGCCACCCAGGCTGCCGTCTCCACCACAACAAGGCCAGGGGCACCCTTGTGGTTCTATGTCTATCGTGGTGCCTGCTCCGTCGGCTGCTCCATCCCCTACCCCATCGCCTCCTCGTTACCCGTTCCGTCACCTAGGCCATCATCAAACCCGTTACCATCTCCATCTCCACCTACCTCATTACCAACCCTATCTCCTACCCCGTCTCCATCATCTCCACAAACCCAAACCTTTGCTCAGGCCCATGCTTCCACTTCTTCTACTCTAGTTACCTCCACCACCACTTCCACTCCCAACATCGCCTGACGCGTCATGTCGACACATCGACGATGGAAGCCATCGCCTTCATCTCCACCACCTTTGCCTTCTCCACCATCCCCTTTAACTTCCTCTTAGCCTTCTCCACCGTCTCCTTCATCCTCACCACCTCTGTCACAACCATTACATGCATCTTCACCGCCTTTACCTTCTCCTCCTTCTCCCCTATCTTCCTTGCCACCCGAGCCTGAGCAAGCCATACCTTCACCCTTGCCTTCACCTCCACCTACACCTGAGCTTATCGTTGCCACTATCCCTTTGCCTTCCAAGCCTTCTACACCCGCTACTTCTCCTCCATCCACTTCCACCCCATGGAGTGCGCTTCCATTGGTGCCCTTTGGGTCCGATTCCCGGGAAGAGCATGAGCCTGGTCAGGATAAAGCTATACTGGCCCTGCATTTCAAGATTCAAGATTTTATCTGCCAAATGCCAATCCATGTCCTGGTCCTTGGCTATTTCAGGGGCCTATGCTTCTAAAGACGGTTGTCAAGAGGATTTCTATTGCCTTGGTGCCAATTTCTTCGAGAGGGAGGCCGACGGCAATCTCTTTGCTTGCTGGAGGATTCATCATTGATGCCGTTATTACCTCTCGCACCATTGCAGTTCAAATAACTGGCCAAGGAGGGTTCTCTATGGTGCTAACTCATACAAGTACCCATAATATTGTGAATTCTATGTTCAATGGGCAATATGCCATGTTTTCAAGATTCTCCGAGATGGCAGAACCTCTGACCTAGGAACCTTTTTCCAGATCTCAAAATCTATGTTTTTGGAGGTATACGCCTACTATTAATACTCTCAGTATGGTTTACGAACAGACAGATCTAACAAAGTACTTTGAGGTTTTCCTTCAATGAGGTTGACCGGCTGAGATAGTGAGGTCGACGCAGCCTTGTAGAATCCTGTCTTCAACGTCTTCTAGAAGCACCATGAGGTCGACCTACTGATAGGATGAGGTCGACGCAGCCATGTAGAAGGGCGTTTATAACACTTTCTGGAAGAGCCCTAAGGTCGACCTCTTGATAGAGTGAGGTCGGTCTCCCGCTGCTTACTCTGGCTGCTTGACTGGAAGTAGCTGAAGGTGATGAGGTCGACGCAACATACTGATGAGGTCGACGTGACTGAACCTCGTTTGGGCTTTTCTTCTTGATGGAGTCAACTCCATTTGCCTCTGAGTCGACTCTTCTTCTTCACTTTTCATGCTTTCAACCCGACCAACTATTTTTCACCCTTAGATACCTATTTGTCACCCTTAGGTATATATTTGTCACCCTTACTCTATTATATTGTCTGCCTTGATTTTTCATTTGTTTGAGCAAGAGGGTGAACTCCACTTGGCTTTCTCTTTTTAATTTCTTTCTTTCTGCATCATCTGCCTTGATTTTTATGCATCCAACTATCTCGATTTTTGTGCAACAACAACATCTTAGCTTTTTATCACCTGCCTTGATTTTTCATTAATCTTTGCTGGCACGGCTGTTGTAAACTTGAGCTTGGCTTCCTCTGCTACTTGGTTGCGTCGACACATCCGAGGATGGGGTCGACGCAGCTGATGGAGACTGCTTGAGGACTTGCTGGAGATGCTCTGGAGTCGACGCATCAGTGCATATGGTGTCGACGTAGCTAGCAGCCACTCAGGCTTTTCTTATTTCTATGAAGGCTTGAGGTCAGAGCAATGAAGCTGAGGTCAGAGCAGCTTGGCTGTAAGGTCGATGTAGCCTTCTTGCACTTGCATATCTTTGCCTTTGGACCTTGAGTTACTTTCAACCTTAGTTGGCTCTTTATTCTTTACATATATATGGCTTGAAATTAATCTTGCCCTACTGCTTACCATTGCTCCCTAAATCAACTTGGTTTTAGGTAAAACCTATTTTATTGGTTAGCCCATGGCTCTACCCAAATCTCACGGGATTCCTATAGGGTAACTGACGAGGACAACTCAACCTATAACTTGGACTTAATGACCTAGGGATTTAAAAAACCTAGACTCTAATATCACTTTTGTCACACCCCAAACCGATAGCAGTGGAAACATTGCTCAGAACGTGGTAGCGAAATAGTCATGACAATCAGAGGAAATCATAAAGGCACAATATAATTGGACAAAACATAATTTCATTGAAATTCTAAATATAAGTTTATTACAATTTGTCTCAAACTAATGGACTCAATAAAAAGAAAATTACAATAGACTCTCCATCTAACTACACTAAACACAAGACTTGTAGGGATCATCTAAGTGGCTGGAGTCCTCTTTCACTCTTGCCCTTGCCCATCTTGATTGCATTCTCCATCACTGTTGGCTGAAAAATATGGGAAAAACACTAGGTGAGCGAACCCTCAGTAGGTCTTATATCTCTTAAACTAAGCTAGCTTTAAGTAATTAACAACTTAACATGAATATGCATGTCATGCAAAAGTACATAATAATCAGAACTATAATTGGCAACAGGACAAGAATCAAGAGATAATTCTCAATAGAACATACTTCAAGGGACGATTATGAAGAGATAATTATCAAGTAATCTGATAACAAAATAAGGTGCCCATAATCACAAGGGCATATCATGCAAATATCATTGTAGGATTGGCTATAAGAGTTTCCATATTTGGGTCGTGAACATGTCAATCAATCCATGGAAATGTCATAGATCAATCTTGCTTTTCATTTGGTGCAATGTCACACCCGATCATTCATAGTATCAGTATATGTTTGGACTTTGCCTCGCCCATGGGATCAGATCTAGACCCCTTTCACTTTTACGTTCTAGCATTGAGTGTCAATTTGGACCCATAGCCCCATTTAAGTTCTAGACAAATTTCACGTCAATTAATGGCCAATGGAATTCCAAGAACCAAGCATTTAGTAAGATAGTTGAGAGTATCAAGGACCTTTGATACTTCAAGGATGTAGACATGAATTTAGAGGAAATATCCATAAAACTCACGAAATGCAAGAACCTGGGACAAATTGGCGTCCACTCAGGCCGTCGTGAATTCTCTTTCTGTCATCTCTCTCTCTCTCTCTCTCTCTCTCTCTCTCTCTCTCTCTCTCTCTCTCTCACCCAATGGAGCATGCCTCACTTTTATATCCGTGGAGATGAAGAAGCCTTCCGAAGCCAACTCTTCCTCTTCCTTTTTCATCCCTTCCCGCTCGAAGACGTCAAGTGGCTTGCGAATGGGGGCGGGGTAGAGTAGGGGCGTTGCTCGCTCGGGATCGGCCGACGATGATCGGTGCCGATGCGATGCTCGGTGCGGTGCTTGAAGACCCCTGTTCTTGGGGGGCTTGAGCCGCACAGGTGGTCACCCATCAGTCACGTGTAGGCATTTATTCCATTTCAGACAAAGAGTGTTTTTGCTCGCCGGTCTATTCACAGGAAACAAGGTTACCGGGTCACGGATGGGATGGACTTGGGTTAAATCGGCCCAACCAGGGGGCGCACTGGTTTAAACCCACATGAAGTTAGCGCGCCAATTTGTTGGCCAAAGGAGGGGCGCGCCAGTTTAGGCTTCCTTGTATGGGGCACGTTGGTTTAAGTATAAGATGGGCAAGACCGCGCCGGTTTAAGTATCAAGAGATTTCGTCTTGGCTTCACGGCGATTAAGACGAACGCTTACCCTCCCGTGCTGTTTTAACTTTAATGCACCACCTCCGGGGTTCTCATTTCTAAGCTTCTAAGTTCTGGTCTAGGACTTTGAGTAGTTTTCGATGCGTACCGAACTCGTGTCCAAATTATAGGGTTTCTTTCAGATTCAACTTTCGGCATTGCCAGTGGGGAAGCCGTGGCCGTATCTTCTGCTTGAGGGGCTTCCATATTGGATGGCGGAGCACTAGCTACGTGCCCATCCTACCTGGAGGAAGTTCAAGATTTATTTGGCCTCTCCGTCTTTGACTTGCTCGCAAGTACCGAGACGCACGTGTCACACGGTAAATTTTGATGTCCACAAATGCCCCCCACCCGTGGGCGGGACAAGTGAGGAACGAGCTCGCGGGGCCCGCAGGTGTAGAGTTCTTTAGTCTCGTGATTTCCATTCCTGAGCCAGTTGGTTCGGTGCAAATTCGCAGGAAAGTGCTCAATCCTTCAGCAAAGGGATGAGGGGACCACTTCACGGCGTAGGCACATGGACCGAGATGTCTTGCCCTAGACAAACGGTCTAGTGAAGGACCGCATGGGACCATCAAACACTCTAGGAAGTGACCGCAAGGCTCCAGGGATTGAACAAGATGATTTCGGGCAAGTTTGAGTCAAACGGTCTAGTGAAGGACCGTTTCTTATGGCCTAGCGGTCTACCAAATGACCGCTTGGCTGATGGAGGACATTTCTGGGCAGACTGCACGTAACTTTGAAAATCAGAGTATATCTCTCAAATAGTGCATAACTAGTGAAAGTGGTAGAAGAAGAAATTGTAGATAACTGAAAAATAAACAACTTTCATGCAGAAAGCAAGATAAAAGACGATCAGAAGATGGAGCAAATGGGGCAGGAAGATAGGAAAAATGCTGGGTCTACGGGTGAACAACATAGTCTATTGGAAAAATGTGAATAACTCAAAATTGGTGCAGAACTGGCTAATGGCATAGAAGAAGAAATTCTATATCTTGAAAAATCAAACAACTTTGATTGAAGGGCATATTTTGAATAGAGAAAAGGAAGGGGAAGAAAAAGGGTCGTGTTCAGGACTGCACTGTGAGAGGGGCCGAATGTTTGATGGAAGTTGACCTAAATGGGCGATAAGTTGACTTGGAAGGCTAGAAGCTGATAAAATAAGTCTCAGGGCTCTACGAAATCATGATCTCCAAAGCTCAAAGGTTTAGGGAACAATAAAATGAGCTTGAAATCCATCCAAAGAATTCTCCAAAATAAGGGTAATTCGGGACATCAAAAATAATGAATAAGAGAAATGATGCAACTTGCGGGCTAAAAATGGGTGTCAACACTTGCCTTTGGCATTCAAGCTCACCGACAAGAATGTTACTTACAAACTTCGTCACCATCGGCGAGGTTTACAAATGGATTTCCTAACTTTACCCTCTGGCCCTAGCGGCCGCTACACCTTTACCCTCAAGTATTAAGCCAATCCTAGCTAAGGTTAGGCCTTGGGAACAGTTGCGCTGCGATGGAGCGAACTCCTCGTACCTTCACTGAAGGCGTGAGCGCTCTCCTGCCTTAGCAACTCGTATATTCGGGCTGAACAAATTAGCTAAAAGAAGAAGGACAATGAAGCCATGATTCTACGACAAATGTGTTAAATAGATATTTCATTTGTATGAAAGGGAAAAATACGTGTTTTCTCTTCGAAAAGTTTAGCGGAGATGATGAATGAATGCAAATTTGGAAGAACCTTTGAGTTCGGAGCTCCGAGAAGCTGTATCCCCCACCCCCTTCCTCCCCTCATCTCTCCCTCTTGGATCCCCTATATTCTCCCTGAACCCCAGATTCATCTCCCTTCTCCTCTCCGACGACTAGCTTCTTTATCTCCCTCTGCTATCAGTCCTCCCTCCCCAGCTAGCATCTGAGCCTTCTTCCCTCCCTGCCTCACCTCCTCCTGCCCTTCTCCTTCCCCTCCCTGCCCCTCTTCTCTTCTACACAGCAAGACGCCCCTCTCCACAGTAAGTTCCTCCGCCCCCCCACGCCGGTGTTCACCCTCCATGATGACCACCCACCACCATAGCTCACTACCCACCCCCCACGACTTCCGCACACCCGTCCACCGCTCCCTCTGCCCCGAGCACCTATATCAAGATGTCTAAGAGCTCCCTCACCGACCATCGTCCTCCCCGACAACCCAAAGACAAAGTAGAGCATCGTTTCTGTAAGCAGACTAGGCGCAGAGTCATGCCCAGATCCCGGTTGCGTGATCAACCACGACCAGTTCTAGTCGCGGTCAACAAGGCCACCGCATTCTGAAGGCGTTCACTGTGGTGACCGCGTTCAGCCCTCAGTCCGGCAGACAGTCCCGTCGGCTTGCTCTTCGCCTCCAACCTCAAATTCGTGGGACCCACTCTTCCGTTCCACATCAAATAAAAGGGACCCTAAATGTTTGTTGGGTGCCACATATAAACTCTGGTGGGGAGCCTGCAATGCCTCCAAATGGTCCACTTTGGGAAATGGTCCACTTTGGGAGGAATCTAGAACGTCGCAGCAACAGGTAACATTACGTCTTTGTATAGGTCCAAGGGTAACACCAAGAAAATAGAGGCAACTGGAGCAAGTACTATTTCGCCTAGTGATCTATACAACCTTGTCTCAACAAAGAAGGAATCTAACAATCTGTAGACTTTTTTGTTTATGATTTTGGAAGAAACTCAAAGGGCACCTTGAGCCAAGGGATGATCCAGCTTCTTTCCCACAGATTTGTACATTCAAGTCATGACATTGCTCTTAGGCGACTGTTGAACCCGTCATTTATCTCGAATAAATTGAGACAAACGACATGGGCTTTTCAGTAACAGTTGGAAGTATTGTTGGGCTTTTTGGATATAAGGGCTTAAAAATAAAAATCCTTTAATTCTATTCGTTTAAATTTGAAAATTATGGTACAACTCAATCAAAATTGTGACTACTGGATAAACTTGTCAGTAAAGATTAAAAGAACTCGGGTTGTTCATAAAGGAACTGCTGTCCCTTAGTCTTTGTAGCATAAACGGCATTCAGCTGTAGGGTATCATATAGCCGTCTATCGTCACTAACGTAACAGTGGAGGACAAGTCTTAACTGAATTTCAGGTGGACATCGTAGAAAAGTTAAAATCTGGCTGGCTTCATCATTTGAAACAGTAAAATATTGAAAACACTTAACTTTTCACATTGTGTATGCTTTCCAGAACATTCTTATTGTGTTGGAAGTATCCATCTCCAAGGTAACAGATTAGGTGGATACGCAGGCAAGGAGCTTGATCTTGATATAAGACATCAGCTTGTTTGAACTTCTTTCAGGGCACCACTTGTTCCACTCTGTGCCTCTGCTACATGTCCAAGTGTACTGACCAATGCTGACCAGCTAAAAATCATTTGTAGGGTCGCCTTCTACTCATGGGCTATGTTTAGATGTTGAAGGCTTCTGATTGCGCATTTCAAATTTTCTGAGCAAGCGCTTCCCATTGCCTATCGACTATACCTCATCCTAAGCTTTTCTTCTGTGCATTACATTGATCGGTATCATAAGCAGTTAGCCATAAATTATCTCAAACGACTCCGTGGCTGAAATTCTAGGAAGATTGAAGGCGCATTCTGTTTTTCCAACGCAATGTTTTTTGCGATATTTATTTTTGAATACATGTTTAATTGCAGATGTACCTGAGGGAGAGCACACGGCTCTGACCAACTTGTTCAGTTGCCTTTGCTTCAATGAAGTGAACCTTCTCACCCCAAGAGACCAGCTTAGCTTTGGCTACGTCGTGTACAGGCTACGTGGTGCATTTAAGTTCTTTACGTTTCCTAATTGTGAATATAATTCATTGTTCATATTGCATAAACACACACGGGAGCATTCATCTGTTGTGGAGTGGGTCAAGTCTCTGGATGAACTGAAAGGGAAGAATAGTAGTTTAAAAGAAAGCAGGGGTGGTTTATGAATTTCTGAAAATTTGTTCCACTGTGAAAATTTAAAATTTCACAGATGATGCCCTCCGCCTGACCTTTTTTCTTTTCTCACTTAAGGACAAAGGCAAATACTGGCTAGGGACCTTAGGGAAACCTGTTGGCACATGGGTAGATATGTAGCATGAGTTCTTTAAGAAGTTCTACCCCATTGGTTGAACCAACACCATGAGACGTGCAATCACAGGATTCACGCAACTCCAAAATGAACAAATACATGAATCATGGGAGAGATTAAAGGAACTCCTCAGAAAATGCCCACATCATGTACTTTCGAAATGACAAATAGTGCAAGCTTTCTATGAGGGCTTAGATGATCAAGTTAGGCAAATTATGGATGCATCACGTGGTGGGGCCTTTATGACCAAGGGCGAGGATGAGGCCTATGCCTTATTTGAAATGTTGAGCGAGAGTTCAATCAACCATGCCTCCTTATCCTCATATGAGTGAACCATTGGGCCCTCTAAATGGGCCGAGATGTATCGTGTGGAACCTGAAGGTAGAGTGGATGTTAATTTTATTGATCAAAAATTAGATAAGGTGGACATTATGGCCCAAAATCTAGAGCAGGTTGATATGCTAGCCCACAAATTAGAACAACTTCTGGCCCAAAACAAACAAGAAACCGCTATCCCATGTATGTCCAACCCCTACCTAGACCCAACACACCGTGAGGTGTGTGCCCTATGTGCTAGCCCAGACCATCATGTGTCTGATTGTCTAAGAGTAGCCCAGTTACCACCTTTTATACAAGAGCAAGTCCAAGCAGTCTGGGGCTTCTCTAAGCCCAACTATAACACATTTTCTAATGCCTATAATCTGGGCTAGAGGAATCACCCTAATTTCAATTGGAGAAATCAACAAGCTCCCAATTAGCTCACCATCCCCTTCGCGTCTCACACTCACAAACCATTCATCCAACACCAATTCCAAGCTCAGCCACCATTTCAAGGAAACGCTTATGGTCGAGGACCGCAAGCCCAACAACCACTTCCCCGATTCAACCTGGGTCAGGCCCCATACCAACCTCCTCAGCCCAATTACGGGTAGTCTTCCAATTCCTAACAAACCTATTAACCTCCTTTGCAACACCACCAGGACACCCAAGCTGATGCAATTTCTAGCCTAAAAGCTAACAAACAATATGCAAACAATAATATAGATATATGCCACAATAATAGAGGAGACCAGATAGCACCCAGGAAGAATAAGAATTGGTAAAAAAATGCAAAAAATAGTAATCTCAGGATGCGTACCTATAACAGGAGAAACGGTCACCTGAGGACTTCTAAGCAAATAACACGATCTACCACTGGACCGCTTTTAAGCCGCAAATGGCCAGGATGAGACTGCCAGGGAACCAGAGAGCAGAAACCAACAGGAATAAAATGGGAAAATTGAGGTAAACACAAGGGCAACTGGGAAAAGCAAAGAAGAGCAGGTCAAACAACAACTCAACACGATTGGCACTAGTTGTCCCCCCGTGATCACCAAAAAATCAAGGGTGTTGATATTATTTGAATGTGGATGTGATGTGGTTTGTGAGAGAGATGAAGCTGTGATGAGTGATATGACATTGAGTCTATGTAATTTTCTGATTTATTGAGTCTAGCAAATCTGTTCAAGGATGAATTAGTGATTGTAAATTGAATATTTTGATTATCAATGAATCGAAGTTGAATTTGAGTAAATACTTGTGCAATTGCATCTTATGTGTGACTGTTTCACGCTCTGGTTATTTCTTACTTGCGAGAGACTTACCATGCCGGCTGTTCACGTTCCCCCGAGCGAGTCTTCTACTGTAAACAAAGGCTCGGAGCGTGACACCCTCAAACTCACACCTTCATCTTTCCCACCTTCGAGGTGACTATTCTTCTCGAGGAGACGGAACTCCTACTTGGCTTGAAGAAGTTCAGGAAAGGTGGCAGGATAAAGATCCTGCCCATGCTAAAGAAGGTAACCTCCGAGGATGTCCTTGGAAGCTTTATGCATGCGGGAGCTATTAAGGGCGTCCAGACCCAAAAGGGAATTGATCTCCAAAAGCTCGTAACTGGGTTATGAAAGCCCTGGGAGAAACGACAGGTGACGATCATTTAGAGGGAATTATGAAAGGATTCACAATTTGTTTGGTTAGAGCTCTCCTTTTCCCTAGCACTGACAACATAGTGGAGGAAGATCAATTAAGTGCAATTTGTGGATTATGGGGGGGGGGCAAACGAGTGGGGCCAGGTGTCCTTGCACACCTTTACAGTGGTCTGTTTTATCTCCGATTCATATCCAGACTAGCACATTGCTCTTAATATTTCTAACACATGGTCTCTGGCTCTCTTAGCTAAGAGAGGAGTATATTCCCTACTCCGTCCAGGTTTTGATCGGCGATTCCCTTGCCATTTCACGTATATCTCTTTGCTTGTCCGTGTTTCTGGGTCTTTTGATCCCAACATGTTTCTCTCAACAAGGTTCTGCCTCCAGAGTGCAAGCTTTAGCTTCTGCACACCCTATGAATCCTTTAGCCTCATGTATTTTCTATTTTGATCAAATTCCCACTTCGATCCACCACGTGTGTGCACCGTCGGATCCCCAGTTCCCCTTCTTTTGCTTAGTTCCTGTCATGCCTAGACTAATTTTTAGCCTCTGCAATGATTTGAATTTCGTCCCCGGCCCATGTGTGATCCACCATTGAAAACGATGATGATTTGCAATGTCTTAGTCTAATCTGGTAGCCTTGATCTGGCAGCCATTAATTGGCAGCTTTAATCCGGCAGCATAGATGATCCGACTGCCCTGATCTGGCAGCCCGCCGACAGCTTTGATCCGATAGCATAGCTGATCCGATAGCCCTGATCCGACAGCCCCTTATGGCTGATCTGACAGCTCCTTTCAACAGCTTACATTCATATGTGGCTCGATGGCCCATATGCCCTGGTCAGCCCGATGATCCCTCCATGGTCTCCCGAGTAACCTTGAGGTGTGCCGTACAGAAGTTTTACCGTGACAGATGTTGCCGCTTTTGTGTGCATCCCAAAGTCCCATCGGTATGGACGTTGTTGTTTTTGTGCGTGTCCCTTATTTAAGGGATCCGTCTTAGATTTTTTGGGGACGAGCTTCCTCGATTTCCGCCTGAACATCCCAATCTAAGGGAGATACTACCCAATTTTCACCGAGAATTTAGACATAAAGAAAATAACAATAATATAATAAATAATAATCAATATAACAATCATATTAATTAAATAAAGTCAAACAAATGATTAATAGTAGAGGGGGATAAATAAAGTAAAGTAAATAATGCTAAGAAATGAACATTGCAATGAAAAGCCGCCATCTGCACGCTTGAGTGGTGCATTCCTTCTGGTATGTCAAATGGTGTGAACATGTAACTCCGTCTCGTACCGCAGTCAACTAGAAAAACCTTCAAATCAAGAAGTAAGCCCCTATCTCTTACTCCATTTGAACACCTGCATATGGACTTGTTCGGTCCATCGAGAACAGCTAGCCTTAATGGGAAAAGGTATGGGCATGTGATTGTTGATGATTACACTCGCTTCACATGGATTTTCTTTCTCACTAACAAGAATGATGCATTTAATGTATTTCAAAAATTCTTTAGGAAAGTGAAGCAAGAAGGTAAATTCAAACTCTCCACCATCCAATCTAACAATGGAGGAGAATTCAAAAACTCATCCTTTTCTGAATTATGTGATCAAGAAGGACTAACACATAGATTTTATTCCCCCAGGACCCCAGAACAAAATGACGTTATGGAAAGGAGAAATCGCACGATTGTGAAAATTTCCCGGACCATGTTGATCGAGAGCCAACTCCGAAGGAAGTTCTGGGCTGAAGCAGCAAACATTGCATGCCACATTATCAATAGGGCCATGGTAAGGCAAAAGAGTAAGAAAAACCCTTATGAGATGTTCAAAGGTAAAAAAACCCACTTTGGCCTATTTCAGGGTATTTGGTGCAAAATGCGATGTGCATAACAACGACAAATCATATTTAGATAAATTTGAGGCCAAGAGTGACATTGGTAGTTTCTTGGGTTATGCAGAAACATCAAGAGCATATAGGGTGCTTAATGTTAGGAATCAAACTGTGGAGGAAAGTCCACATGTGGTGTTTGCTGAAACATCAACAGATAAAAATGAAAGTGTTATGATCAGGGAAAGGGAGGATGTGGATGGAAGCTTTCTGGAATACAAGGAAGAACCTGTGGTGAACAATCAGCCACAATCTGCAGAACAAGAGATCGGTCGATCAGCCGAAATCCCTACACAGCCAACCGTGCCAGGTGAGTCCTCTACAAATCTCTATACTCTAAAAGACCATTCTTCTCAAAACATCATAGGTAGCATTCATGATCCCCCTAGGACCCAGTCTTTCCATAAAGTTGTGTATAATGAAGACCTCACTACACAAGTTTCTCAATTTGAACCCAAGTGCATTGAAGAGGCCTTGCAAGGTGACAATTGGGTTAACGCCATGCATGATGAACTCAACCAATTTGAAAGAAGCCAAATTTGGTATCTAGTTCTCAGACAATTTACCATAGACTATTTTTTGCTAACTGGTGCTAGGGTTTTGAGAATGAAAATGACATCGCCAAGTGTTGTGCATTTAATGACGTGTTTCTAGTTGAATGATTTAGCAATAGTAGCTTTAATTATTGCATCATAGCATTATACCTTGTATTGTTCTACTAACTTGACTCAAGACGCATCCCAGAACACCTCTACTTGGGCTTTGCGATTCACTGCCATCTTTTGATTGGTTTTGTTTTCCTTTGGGTGGCAAGGTCGCAGGACGTGGAGTAGAGGGGTGGTAGTTAGGCTAGAGGTGCGAGCGTTGACGGACAGTTGGAGTTGAGCACCCTGATATCAGTACTATAGTTGTTCTTTCGCAGTTCTGTTTTCTTTTTTGAGATAAGTATGTAAACTTGTATCTTGGCTATGCACTTGTACTCAAAAAAGAGGATTGTGTAAACGTGTTTAGAAATTAGTGGATTACCCTTAGTTACTATCGTATAATTTTCCTAGTGTGCGCTTCCTTGCATATCTCTTTTCTCTGTTGCACTAACTCTCATAGGTCCCTAAATTGACAACGATACGATATAGTGACGGACTTCACACTTAATAGTTGGGGTCAGGTCGTCACATTTATCCCCAAATTTAAATTCAACATCGGATAACTTTAAGTGAGGATAACCTCATTTTTCTGAGCATACCAAATCAACGTCAGGGGATATGTCAAAGATATCTCTATTTATCTCGATACCAAATGTGACCTAAGGTTTTGGAGGTATACAATAGAATATGGTAGATTGCAGGGTTATACATGTAATTATTGCTTAATCTTTAGGAGATTAAACAAGGACGATTAGTCTTTTTCCTCTCTCAGCTCACACAATGTTAAGGTGGGCAAATGGCAGATAACATTAGGGTTAGGGCTACAAATGACAATACAAACAATATTTGGGGGTATAAAGTAGAATATGATAGAATCCTAAGGTATATATGTAATTATCCCTATCAAGCTTCACAAACCCATCCCCGTATGTTTATTGTTGAGCGTGAGTAATACCCATACCCATATGTACGACAGGAAAAGGAAAAAGAAAGAGAAAGGAAAGTGTTGTACAAGAATATTAATAAATCACCAAAGACATCCATATGGGGACTACACTAGCATAACGGTCCCTCGATAGACCGTTATATCTCGTTCGTCATTTTTTCCATCTTTCGAGGTCATGGAGTGTGACAGACCAGACCTGGTCCGTTACGTGAGTATAATGCCCCTATCTAGGCGCGTTACGCTCGGGTGGTTTTGGAGGCTTGCTGTTGTTGTCAACCCCTCGACGACCGTGTTACCTCGAAGATCGTGTCAGTCGGTTCACTGTAACGGATCGCTCCCTGTGCATTATGGTTAGGTAACGCACCTGTGTGGGTCTGCTACATTGGATTTGACTGACGTTTGTCTGGCTATGGCAGTTGGTGTGATGCACCAAACCCCATGCGCCATGTTGCTGTAACAGACTCAGCCTGGTCCGTTATATGTTGTTCTATCCGTGATGAGTGGTTTTGGGTCTGTTCGCCATAACGCCCCCTATCCTAGTGCGTTAGGCTTGTGTAATGTACCTGTGTAGGTTCGTTACATGCCCTTTATCTGAGTTCTGGTCCGTTGGCCATAACGCCCCTATCCTAGTGCGTTATGCTGATGTGGCGCGCCTGTTCTGGTGCGTTATGTGGTCTGTACCTGGCACCCCTAATCTGGTGCGTTATACCAGGTAACGCCCCTATGCTGGTGTGTTATGGTCCTGTTGTTGGCCGTGATGGTCATTGTTCTATTCTGTGTGTTGGTCAGTCTTAGGTTGTGTTCTAGGGCGATGTCTGCATGTCGGTGGCTTCTGGATCGATTGATTTAGGTGACTGGGTGTGCTCCTATCCTTGACTACGACAGTACCCTAACGACTCAATCTAGAACTGCCAGTGTCGTTGCCTCTAGTTGCGTAGCGGCTGCCTCTTGACTGTCGTGTTCACCTAGCAGTTGAAGGATGGTTCACTTTGCCAAGAGTGCTATTGTCGTCCACCGCTCCAATTTCTGCTTGTCTTGGCTTGATCTCGTGGTTTACCCGTGACTTGTGGGTGTCTGTTGACATCCTATGAGGACAGTAACCATGATGGGACAGCCAGGAGTGCTTGTGCATGCAGTGTGTGTATCTGTGTATGTGTGTCATGTCTGGTTCTGGTCAACCTGGTGAGACCAAGGGATGACAGGTGATCTTGTATGCGTCTCGACGGCTTTGTCCAATTCGAGACCGTGTTTCTAGAAAGCCTTCAGTATTTCAGCTTATTGCTCAGAAAACCTTGAAACTAACTAGAAAATAACAAGAAAAGAACAAAAATGTTTCTGATACTCCTTTGCATGTTCCCCATGAATCATCCACATATACACATGCTCACAAAAAATTGATGAAATGCCACTATTGTCACAAGACTGGCCACTTGATGCATGAGTGTAATGTGATGGAAAAGGATGATCTGAATGCTAATAAAATGCATGGTAGGAAGGCTCATGTTAAAGATCATGTATCTCAGAAGAAGGGGATTCAATGTTATTGCTATGGCAAGATAGGCCACATTGCTACTAACTTCTTGGATAATTAGGGGAAGAATTTTCATTTTAAATTTGTTAATATCCATGTCAAGAAACTTGTTGTGTGCTTCATTTTTTGGAAGCCAGGCCATCTGGCTAGTGAGTGTTGGTCAGCTGCGTGGAGAAGAAATCAATCTTCTTGTTTGGAATGTGGGAAGCATGGCCATACAGTCAAGGACTGTTGGCATGTGCGGGGAAGGAATGTTAATTTCAGAAATGCTAGATTTCCTACAAAAGAAAATGTGTCTGGAGGTAGCAAAAGACAAAACTTGCATGACAAAAATAGAAATGTTCATAAATATGCATGTAGATTTCATACTAATACTAATGTGCACAAAAGGAATTCAAAATTTGGTTTTTCATGTCACTACTGTGGTCAAGTTGCACATTCCCTGAACAAATATTCTTTAATGCTATTTGATGATTTGAGAGCTTAGAAAATGTGGACATCACGTTTCAAAGGTGGCACTGACACTTCAGGACCCAAGAAATCTTGGGTACCTCTAAATAGAAAATGAGGTTCTGTGCTTGCAGGAGTGCCTTGGGGTTGAAGAATAAAGGAGTGAAATAAGCCAAGGCACCCGAGTATGGTAAAACCCCAATTCTATATTTTATAGGTTTGGTTGTTTGAGGATTATATCATATCTGACTAGTCAACTGCATACCATGATTAATTTCTTAATATGAATCTCATGCCTACATGTCCATATACTCATCTGACATTTGCATCATTTTTCATAAGTCTCTCAATGCATATATTGAGTTATTTGTGCATATATTAGGCTGAGGATGCACTAAATCTCATATTCTGAAAATCGTTATTGAACCCCAGATAGTCATAGGGCCTATCTGGACTAAAAGTGATCAACCCTTGGGTTAAAACTCAGGGTTGGGACAAGTTTGACAGAAAATGGTCAAGCCAAGACAGTTTCTTGAATGTAGCGGTCAAGTCCAGACCGCAATCAAGTGGAGCCAACGCAGAAGGAAGAAACAGGTTGTTGTAGTGTCTACTCTGGTAGAGTGTGGTCACGGGAAGGCTGCTACTTCACAATGGTAGTCACCTAATGGCCGTAACTAGCCAGGGAATAGGAAAAACATCGGTAAGTACTTTCTAGACCAATGGGTTTTTATGATTCAACCAGCTTGGCATCCTAGTGGGAATCCCAGGCTCGCAGAGATTTACGGAGGCCTTGAAACATGATCACCTAGCCTGACAGAAAGAATATCCGACGGAGAGGATCACAAGTCCAAGAGATGTTCCTATTATATGCATGTGTAACTAATCGCAACGTACCTGAATACGCACTATATGTGAACTTATAAAATAGAAAGTAGATGAGAAAAGGAGTGATTAAAACCATAGAAACCAATGTGCATCCAATGTGGAAAGTGCTTTAAATACAATACTATATGATTTTGACAGGAAAATAAACTTACATGAAAATAAGCTTAAAACATTCTAACATGAAACATGATGTAGCAAAAATCATGAGTAACATGAAATAACATCTAATCCTGAGAAGGAGCAAGAGATACTAAGGCTAGGGCATGAGTTCTATAAAATATGCTAGGGATTTACATATAATTTAAACTAGTTATAGAACCTAGGTAGCGGTCATGGAATGATCGCCACTTTGAAATAGCGGTCTGTCGAGAGGACGCTATCTGAAGGTAGCAGTCTCGGTGAGACCGTTTTATGTCTATTGTATACAGAGCCAGAAACCAAGGTACATGCCTAATCTAGGGCAATTAATGTATGAAAACTAAAGAGAACTGAAATGTAAGACATGTTAACATATCAAGGATGAAGAAGATGCGTGAATAGGCATGAATTAAGCTAAAGTTATCATCTTTTGATTAAGGGTTGCAAGGATAATATGTTGTGATAACCATGCATGCGCCGTCATAGAAAATCATGAAATACGTTGTGTATAAAACATGTAATCACAAATTTTTGACTCTTTGTAGTCCTCCAGCTCAATTTTTATGTCGATCAGATCCCGTTTGACCCCCCTCCCAATGATTTCTTTCCCCCTCTCATAGTCTGCCTATGTGTAGATTTGTGAGACAGTAGTCTGTAGATATATTTTTCTCACCCCCCAAACCCTGTCAAAAAATTATAAAAATATTTGTGCATGATCCTCACTTCCCCTCCTCTCACACATAAAATTCCCAAAGTCTAGATATTCCAACTTCCCTTCGGTCAAAATTCATTCTCAAGCAGATTTCACTCTGCCCTACCAATCTTATGATACGAGCCAGAAATAACAACCGACTTGCAGAGCTTCTCATTTATGTCCATACCATTGGATGTTCGTGGATTTCACTTATGTCGTAGCTCTTCGAGTCCTCTTCGCAATGGTGCCATCCTCACTCCGATCCGACTTCGGATCTAGGCACAGGAGTTGATCTCGCCAGGTCACGCAGTTCTGTCCCATGACAAGGCGCAGGGCTGGGTTGGGAATTAATTCCCCCCTAATTATGCCGGCTCCGATCCAGCATCCACTACTCCCAGAGATCAAAGAGGGACACTCCACCGACATCCCAGCCAACTGCCACTGCCAGAAGTCGACCAGAAGTCACCGTCCCATGTGCTACACTCACTTGCTATCCAGTAGGTAGAATGGAACCAAACCGGACTAGCAGCCCGCATCGGCCTGAGCACTTGTCGACACGCTACCCGTCAACCTAGGATCGACGCTCCCAGACCACTATTGTAGCCTGTTACCTCCCTATGTGGAGTGGGCCATAATTTTCTTATTGTAATTAACTATATTTACTGAACCAAGAGTACGATTCCTGGCCAGGAAGGTCTTCCCCACGCCCTGAGCGTGGAGGTATGTTTCCCCTCCTCACTTTGTCATTTGCTTGTTTAGTATATCTTTGAATGCCACGCTTGCATGAGATAGGATTCCTAACTTGTTGTAAATTCCATCACCATTTTGAGAGAGTGTACACGTGACCCATCCCGTGACCCGTTCTGTGCACGAAGGAGTGTAGACCACCCTTGACTCAACGCCGATTTCTCAATTGTGTGGATCCATGTGCTTGTTGGGACACGGTGCTATGGATTCAGAGGGGGGGTGAATGAATCTCCCTTTAAGCCTAGGAACTTTTCACTGGAGACATCAAAAGTACACTTCATCAGGTTCATCTTTAGCTCGTACTGCCGGAGCCTCTAGAAGATGACTCTGAGGTCACTCAGATGGTCACCCTTCTTCTTCGTCTTGACAACCAGATCATCAATGTAACACTCGACCTTGCTGTAGAGCAGCTCGTCAAATATCTTGGTCATTGCTCGCTGATATGTAGCACCGGCGTTCTTAAGGCTGAAGGGCATTCTCTTATAGTGGAAGATTCCCTTGGGTGACCTGAAGGCTGTATGGATCCGGTCGTGCTCGGCTATCCAGATCTGATTATAACCGGATGAACCATCCATAAAAGACAAGGCCTCATGGCCGGTGATTGTGTCTATCATCACCTCAGTGATGGGCACTGGGAAGTCATCCTTTCGGCATGCTTTATTCAGGTCACGAAAATCCACGCAGATCCTGATCTGTCCATTCTTCTTATTCACCGGGACGATATTAGCCAGCAAGGGGGTATATTGGTTTTTTGCTACAAAGTCGATATCTATGAGCTTTTCGACCTCTTTGCAGACCTGGTTTATCAACTCTGGCCGCATGCGTTGGGGAGGCTGCTGTTGACACCCATTTTTAGCCCACAAGTTAAGTCATTTCTCTTATTTATCATTTTTTGATGTCCCAAATTAACCATGGTTTTGGAGTCTTCCTTGAGTAGATTTCGAGCCCATTTCATTGTTCCCTTTTCTTTGAGCCTTGGAGATCATGATTTCTTAGAGCCCTAGAGCTTATTCTATCAACTTCTACCTTCCGAGTCGACTTACAGCCCATTTAGGTCAACTTCCCTCAAGCATTCAACTCCCTTTTGTTGCATAGTCTTAAAAGTGACCTTTTTTCATCCCCTTCCTATTCTTTATTGAAAATGTGTTCTTCACCAAAGTTATTTGATTTTTTGAGATCTACAACTTCTTTTTCTACGTCATTAGTCAGTTCTGCACTGATTTCAAGTTATTCACATTTTTCTGGCAGACTGCACTGTTCACCTACATCCTAGTATTTTTTCTCTCTGTTCTCACCCCATTTTCTCTCTCTTGTGATCATCTTTTCATCTTACTCTCTTCATAAAAGTTGTTCATTTTCCTGTTATCTATAATTTCTCTTTCGTATTTTTTGGTGGCTTTATTACTTTTTTTTTAAAGTAGGTGGTACCACTATTGTATTCAAAGTCAAAAAAAATTGGTGTACAAGTGTAGTCAATAAGTTCCCAAACATCCCTATACATAAAAGGATCTACACTAAGCCGGTGTGGCCCCATTACCCTCCCAACAAAACAAAAAGGGAAGAGTTGTGAGCATTCACATTACAAAGGAGCCTCCCCCATTCCCTCACTCTTTCTCTTATAAACAAGGCTAATCTTTCCACCGCTCTAGCTTCCCCTCTGAAAGTTCTATTATTCATTTCTCTCCATATAGCCCACAAATTAGCATGGAGGGTGATCCACCACATGTGCTGGTATTCTTTTTAGGCTTCATCTTTTGCCCCAATTCTTTGGCAAAATGTGCACATCGCTAGGTAGGATGATAATCCTCTTGCGTCTGGCTAGCAAGCTTGGTCCAAACGTTGTGTGTAGGAGCAATATACAAAGAAGTGGTCCAAAGTCTCTTCCTCTCCACACAAACAACAAGCAGTGGGTAAAAGTCATGTAAGCAGCAAGTCTATCCCGGGTCGGCAATGTCCCATTTGTGATCCTCCAGATGAGAATCATCACCTTCCATGGGCTCCGTGGAGACCAAATCTATGGTGCGAGGTGATGGCGCACCCATCCGTCACAGATGAAATAGTACAGTGACCTGACTGAGAATGCACCCTCCTTTCCCCATCTCCACCATCACTCGTTCCCTCTGTTTGGTGTGTGGGGCAAAGTCAAAGAGGAAGCCAAGAAAGTCGTCGAAGTCCTCCATCTCCTCTGGTCTTAGGTTCCTCTTGAAGGTCGGTGTCCATGTACCTCTCAACAATTGAGGGTCAAAGGACTGAGAAATTGAAGCCGTAGGTGCTGCTGCTATTGCAAAAGTCTCGGAAAGGAAACCTTTAGTGCATGGTCTCCACACCAGGTATCCTTCCAGAAGAGGCATTCCCTTCCCAACTGTACTTGGACACTAGACGATAGGATGTCCCTACAAGACAAAATGTCTTACCAAATGGGTGAGATATGGTATTGAGATGTTGGTGCCATGTCCCAATCTCTCATTTGGCCATAATATCGTTGCTTGATGACTTGTCTCCACAATCCATCCTCTCTCGCCCCTAGCATCCACATCCACTTGCATAGAAGAGCTAACTTGAAATCTCTTATATTCTTGATACCCACTCCTCTCACTTCCTTGCTTCTGGCAATCCTTTCTCATGCTATGTCATGCCAGCCTTACACCTCTGCTCACTGCCATTCCAGAAAAATCTCGCCTGGATAGATTCAATTTTCTTAGCCACTGTCTTGGGAATCTGGAAATGGAAAGAAAATAGATGGGTAAACTATCTTAGGGACTCCCAGCGCAATGCGACGCCAGTAGCATCAAATCCCATGGTTTACAATATGTTTCCAACAATCAGCCGAGGAGACTAGCATAGAGCCCTTGAACACAATCAGTGCTTGATCGCATCTTCAAGTATAAATTAAGCTACTTCCACGTATCAAGCAAGTAAATATGGCCAATGATGTAACAAGTTCAATAAGTTCATAATCACAATAATTCAATGGATGAATGCTTCAATTGAGATGTTGAGAAACAAAGAATGACTTAAGGTAATGTTATGCTCATGGAAATAATTCGACGGCATAACGATACATTCATTATGCTTTACAATTTATTTTAAGTGTCTTTAGACAATATGACAAGTCCTAGACCATCAATAATCTATCTAGGAACTTTAGAATATCAACCCTTGGGTCAAACCTCAGGTTAAGTTACTTAAGAATTGTGATGGTCAACTAATGGGCCGTTACATGAACATAACAGTCTATTATTGGGCTGTTATAGTGGGCTAAATTTAGAAAGAAATAAAATTAGACTCAGGTTACCTAACGGATCTATACTGGACCGTTATATGGGCCTGACGGTCGAGTAATGGGCCATTACACAGACTGAATCTAAAACTTCGGTAGTACTTTTCTAGACAATTGGACTTCAATTGGTACAACCAGCTCGTCGTCCTAGTGGGAATCCCAGGCTCACAGAGACTTACAGAGGCCTTGAACAAGATTTCCTAGTCCATTGGAAGGAATATCTAATAGAGGTGTCCTCAAGTTCAAGAATATGTTCCTATACTGTACAAAGTGCAACTAATGGTCATATACCGGAATATATGCCATGTACATAGAGAAATTGACTCTATAGATGAGAAAAGAATGTGTGCCGATATAAAATCATGATAACTCCGTCAATACATCTTTTTAAAATCATGGATTTAATACAAACTATAGAGTTTTGGTAATGAAATTAACATAGGCTTTAAAATAACTCAAAGCACTCTAATCATGCAATTCCTATCATGAATCAATACTTAAACTTAAAATCATGAAAACATGTTAAGATCTAATTAACTAGGCATATATATAAGCTAATTGGACCGATCTCATTTCTATCTCGGGTTGACAGAACACAGTATTTTGTGATGGACTAGTCTAGGCGCGTTACGTTCTTTTGACGATCTAACGTGGGGGCGTTACAGTATTGTGACACACTAAGTCTGGACTGTCATAGTTTACAGAAAACTTAAAACATTACAGACTGCGTGACGGTGTATCGTAAGGTCGTTACACAAGTGTGACGGTCAAACTATGATCTGTCAGAGTACTGTTGACAGTAAAAATAAAATAAAAGGCTAAAACATGCCATATTTAAAAAATAACTAACTACCCTAGTCATGAGAGAACGAAGTATAGGCCATCTAGATGCATAGGTTGCAATGAAATATCAAGAGAATATCTTTTTATCTTCAATTAAGGTTAAAGGGACATGCATGTATGTATAGACCAACCTAAACATGAAATTCATGGACTAAAATACATGAAATCAAGTGAAATCAAAGGACTTTTATTCCTATCATGATATTCTTGCCGTTCATGTGATGACCTACGTCTTTCCAAGTATCTAAACTCTGAATTTTTGGTCTGCAAGACACGGCCTAGACTTCCCCTTCTTGTGAGTTTTCAGCAACTTCACGTCGCCCTAACTCCTCAACCTCTTGACCTAAAGATGTGAAATTTGGAGGGTAAAGAGATGATACTATTGGGAACAAAAAGTTCTAAATAACCAACCTCTAATTACCTTGTTTAGTCGTCCTAATTCCCTGATCTTCAGTGGACTTCTGCTCAGATTCCTGGGGTGCTATGATGGAAACAGTAACTTTGGAAGCCTCTTTCTCCTTAGATACTTGATCTCCTATCATGAAATTTTGGGAGCTATTAGTCCTAAGTATTAGAAACAAAAGCTTCTAAAGAACTTACCCAAAATACCTACAAGAGCAAGTAAGGAGTGGCAGTCACACGTACCTAGCCATCTGAAGGATCGGCTCCAGTCGGAGACGTGGGCGCGTCGGGGAGCGTGCGCACCCGGCAAGCACGCTACGTCAGTGAAGCTTGTGGTCGGCCCTGCTAGTACATGCACAAAACAACCCCCACGCAGGGAGGAGGAACTAGGGGAGGGGCTCAAAATACAGCACTACCCTCACGCAGGAGGGGGGGACGCGGGGAAGGGGAATGGGCCTGCTGCCCTATGTCTACCCGGCGGAGCAGAACCGGCTTGACTCAGGCGGTACGCAGCACACACAGACCAGAACGGGATGCCGCTGGCCCCCATACGATGCTAGCAAAGTGTAGAAGCACTCCTGGAAGTTTGGCATCATTCTGAGGTCGTGAAGGGGTGGGGCCAGTCACCGACGATGACCGGCATGAATCTGTCCTGCAGGTTCGGTCTGCTCAGTCGGCGTGCAATGGCTGGTATGTTCTCCACAAAACTCCGATCGAGGCAGGACCTGCAGGGTTGGAAAGAGGACAGGAAGACCTACGTGCCAGTCAAGTTTGGTGGGCGTCAGAGCTCATGGCTGGCCGCAGAAGCCTCTGGGCTGAGGCTCAGGTTTCTGGGTGAACAACCAGACACAGTCAGATTGAACACCTTGGTACGGGCGGCACCGAATGCGGATCGCAACGAAACCACCTGGAGTGGCTTCAGGACGTCGAGTGGTCTGACTTTGCTGAAGATGGATCGGCCCAAAAATCAGTAGAGGAAGGCGTGCCGGGGCTGATGAGTCTGCTACACATTCAGGGCGAACTGGGTCACACCAGTCTAGTGCAGTCACAGGAGAATGGGCACCACGGGCTGTAAAGACGTCAAAAAGGGACAGGACCATCTCTGGATCGATGGCGACTTGGAGAATAAGAACTCTTATGAAGAGAGTTCTGGCTGAATCCCACCGAGGAAGACGGTGCAGCCGCTGCCAATTGGTCCTCAGGTTCTGGTGAGAATCTGGTGTGGTTGCACGAAAAGGGGCAATGCGATCAGTGCTGAAGTCAAAACTGAGTGGGACAACTTCTGGAGCGAATATGGCTCGAAGAAGAATGACTTATCTGAAGAATGTTGACACTGATTCACACCACCTGGGGTTTCGTCTCCCTCTCTTCTAATTTTCTCTTCTCCAACCTTCCAACGTTCTTTAGTTAGATTTTATTTCAAGTAATTTTAAGTTTTCACATAATCCTACTCACTCCCTGATTTGCTAAGAAAATACAAGAAGTTTTCCCACTTAACAAAAGTCTCTCCCTCCTCGTGGGATCGACCCGTCTCACCACTCTACTGGGA
This sequence comes from Amorphophallus titanum, assembly GCA_024336825.1. Taxonomy (NCBI): domain Eukaryota; kingdom Viridiplantae; phylum Streptophyta; class Magnoliopsida; order Alismatales; family Araceae; genus Amorphophallus; species Amorphophallus titanum. Next base: position 28,670,056 of record JANBPO010006859.1, read on the forward strand.
TTTTAAATCTCTTTAGTGAGTGAGTGCAGTTATATTTTTGAAATTATGGCACGACATTTTTAACGATGAGTGTTTGTGTGCATCACGTGTCCGGAACAGGTTTTCGGGTTTGGTTTCGAAACCCCCATTTCTTGATCTGATTGGCTTGCCCTTTTACCATAATACCCTTAGGGCATCTCTACATCATTGTGTGTGGTTTAAAGAGGTTTTCTCATGGGCTTTCATGTCATTATGCATCTTCTTTCCTTGAGTATAAGATACCCATGATTTCCATTGGTAGAGAATATCTTTTGGGGCTAATAGTTGCATTCTTCTTGCAGGAGACAAAAGGGGCGACGCACGCCCATCTCGAGGAGGAAGACAAAGCTGTAAGCTGCAACCCATGACCCCAAGCTCAGATCTGGTGGTGGCCGTCATTGCTATCCATCGTCTTCCAGCTTGGGCGCTCATTTCTTCAACAATAAGTAGTCTCCTCTCCGCGGTTTATTCATTCCAGTGCACCCTTCAATCATCTTCATGCTGTGTTGAAGATTAAAGGGGGATAAATCTTGTTATCTTATCTTCTTAGTTGCATTCGAGCATAGTTCATCATCCTTTGAACTGGGCATTGTATTTTCATATGCTTTTCTTTCATAGACGATCTTGGAGCTTTGTCTCCATTTGTGCAGTTTCTCATCATCGTACGAGAACCCATGTGTGCTGGGCCATTGAGCCCGTGTGTGTGGTTGCTTACTGCCGCCGTGCAGTGTTCGTAGTGGAATCCTCTCGAGTTGAGAGGGGTGGACGTAGGATGACACTTGGGTGCATCCGAACCATCTAAAAATTACTGTGCCATGGGTTACTTTTTGTGAGATTGTTGCTATTCTCTATCCCTTCATTTTATGAGTGTGATTCAGTGAGCTGAGAGTTTAATCAGTTATCCGCTCCTTTATTTTCATCTGAGTGATCTAGTTCGATCCAGTGCCCTTTGGTTTTCAAGGAAACTGGGTACACATTTTTTTCTGGGTTAATTTTGGTGAAGTGGAATGGTTATGTCTTTTACTTTTGTTTGCCTAAAGAATTACTTGTCGATGCATAGTATGACACCTAATCTTTTGCTTATGTCTTTGAGGTTAATTTTACAGTAGGCTTTGGCAGAGGAAGCTCATGCAAGGTATGACAAGGTAGTTTTCAAAGTTCTCGACTTGGTAAGTAGAATAGTGATATTCTATGAGTATGAATAGAGTGATTATCTACTAGATTGCAAAAAGATGGTAATACTCTGGATGTAGGATGATTATGCATTTGATGATGATCAGTATGAGGAAAAGTTGAAGAAGGAGACTTTAGCTTCTTCATGTTGGCCATATAAGGTAGAAGCAAGATCTCTTAATTCATGTTTATGGGTTTGATTTTATTCTGCAAATTATTTTGCCTGGATGCTTGGTTCACATGTTACAAGACTTGAGCCTATTTCAATAGTTATGGAGATGGGGAATTGACAGATAATGCAGCAAGATTCTATAAATGGTTTGCTAAGGTGATCCATAACAAATTTTCCTTCTTTAATTTTCCCTTTTCATTTGGTGCATCATCGTTGTCTCACTCTTTTTCTATGCGATTGTGTTGCACTTTGCAGCAAAAGAAAAAGGGTGCTTGGCTACAACAACTAACTTATGCTATGTTTGGTCTAGGCAATCAAAAATATGAACATTTCAACAAGGTTTATTATATTAGTTTAGTTTTCTATCTTTGTTGGATTTTTGATTTCTCATTTTTGATTTCTCATTTCAGTCTAGGCAATCAAAAATATGTTCGGTCTCGTCAACTTATAATGTCATCTCCCACCTGCCTCTCCATTAGGTATCATCTAATCTTAAGCTATTGCATATCTATATATAATTTAATAATAGTGTTGCTTACTTTGCACTAATGGGCTTGTTTCTATGAGAATATTGGATGGACCTCAGAAGCATGCAGGAGGCTTTGGAGCAATGATGAGGGTTTCCTAGTTTACAATTTAAATTTTCTTCATGTGTGGGAGTTGGAAATTTGGAATAGAGAGGGGGGTCAATGGTGTGCGTGTTTGTCTACATGTTGTTGTCTATTTACTTGGGGAAGTCTGGTGGGCTGAGGTGTGAGTGTTTGTGGTTTTAGGCTTCTTGGGCATTGTGTTCTGTTTGTCGGTCTTTTTGAAGTTTTTTTTTGTTTTTTTAACCTTCATTTTCTGGCCAGTCTCTGAGTTCAGAGACAAACTGCTTTCATTTGTACTGTTTTAGGGAAAAGTCTAAATAAGACACTGGTGGAGGGGACAAGCAGAGAACGTGTCCCTGTCAGGCCCACCAGTCTTTTTTCCATTCATGCCATCTTCTTCCTACTCTCTACAGACATTTCTTTAACTTTCTAGCAGTTTCACATTAATTTTCATTTGCCTTACAGTAGAGTGCAAGGCTGAGGGCTAAAGAGGATGATGCCACAACAAATAACTCCCTCCAAGAAAAATGAAGATCTACGTTTTGGACAGGCAGGGGAAACTTCTTTCCAGCTCTTCCCATCTTTTGTTGTGGCCTAATCAGAGTCACCGCTCAATAGTCATTCTTGATTCAACCCAGTTTTTCAGGAACCACTGAAATAACAACAGCTACATGTAAATCAGAGTTTGTGGGTTTTTAACTTCATAAGCTATTAAAAGTTCAAGATATGATGATGATTGGATAAGCATCATTAGTGCCACTGAAAAGCTCATTGATGCTTCACAATACAGTCATAGGCCTGACCAACGGGTTGTGGCCCAATTGGTATGTGGTAGAGGGTTTAGAAGGGGTCATCCAGGCTCAAGGCTGAGGCCCCCATAAAAATATAGTCATAGGTCTGCCACTTGCAAGCCATCTATCTATACAGCTTGTCTTATCTGAATCCTTGAAATGCCAGATGGGAAAAGCATTTGCTATCTTTGAACAAAAATTTCAGCGTTGCCTTAACCATACCGATATTTTGTCAGCAATTTCTTCTCTTTGCCTATCAGAGTACGCGCGGAAGACTCTCCCCTCAATAACTGTTGGCTCTGCAGCCGAAGCCTGTGAATCAAGTATTCCGCACTCCAATGCAATGGCTTTAGCTGTCTGAAGATTATCTCCAGTAACCATGCGCACCTATTTAGAAAAATAGTTAGAAGACAATGTATAGTTGTATTAATGTGTTACAGCTTAGCAGCAACAACAATTTGAATGTCTCGGTGCACCAGAAGACATCTGTAGTACGAGGTCTGGAGGGTTATGGATAAGGGTCCTTACAAACTTTCTAAAGATGAAGATAAATGGTCAATTGAAGAAATTAAAAAATCCATGGTTAATTTCAATGCAATGAATATCATGCAGTGTGCTATACATCATCACGAGTTTTCTCGTATATCCATGTGTAGCTCAATGAAGGAGATGTAGGACAAGTTGCGGCTCATATATGGGAGAACCTCTAAGGTCAAGGAGACCAAGACGAACCTACTTGTCAGAGATTATGAGCTGTTCAAAATGAAGCCCGAAGAAACCATTTCAGAAATGTTCGCAAGATTAACTGAGATCACCAATGGTCTCAAAAGTCTTGGGAAGGAGTGCACAAACTCCGATCTTGTAAGGAAGGTTCTGAGATCACTTCCATCAGCGTGGCACACAAAAGTCACAGTAATTGAGGATTCGAATAATCTGTCCACACTTTTCTTAGATGAGCTCATAGGGTCACTCACGACCTATAAGATAAACATGAAGAGAACAGCCGAGGAAGAAACGAAGAAGAAGAACGTGGTGGGATTGAAAGTTCACCAATATGATGATGACCTTCAAGAAGAAGAATCCAGCGATGGAAGCAATGAAGAAGAAGACTTGGCTATGATAACTCGCCAAGCAAAGAGATTTTTGAGAAGGAAGAGAAATTTTCAAGGAAACTTCAAGAAAGGCCAGAGGAAGTTCGCTCAAAACAAAGGAGAGTCAAGCAAACCTAGTAGCATCATATGCTACGAATGCAAAAAGTCCAGGCACATGAGAGGAGAGTGCCCAGTTCTGAAGAGAAAATTTAACAAGGACAAGCTCAAGAAGCCCAAAGTCATGGTCACCACAGGGAGTGACGAAGAGGGCGAACCGTCCGATGAGGAGCTACAAGAGCTTGTGGAAAGTTTATGCCTCATGGCACATGAAGATGAATCAGTCGAGGTAAATTCTGACCCTGATTTTATTTCAAATGAACAGTGGGAGTCAGAATATGAAAAACTGTATGCAAAATACTGAAAAATCAGATCTGAAAATAAAAATCTCAAAAAGAAAATTGATGAAGCAACACATGAGGATACTTTTGTTAAATTTGAGAAATTGGAACAGACATGGTTTGAGTTAACAGAAGAAAAAGAAAAATAAATACAATAATTGTAATATATCAAAAGAAGAGGAGGAAAGTAGAATATCGTTACAACATAATATCCTCCTCTTTAAAGTCTCATAGGATGAAAAATTTCAAGGATGAGCTTTGAATGCAATGAATTTCTTCTAGTCATTGAAGCGTAGAAAACAGAACGCTGAGATCGCCTTGATTGTAGGAGCGCACTTGAATGCTTGAACGTTCATCATAGAAGTATTTTTATAACGACCCAAGATTCGAGTAACGGAAAGGAGCCAACACAACTCAAATCTTGGCTCACCACTCACAAGCTTCGGGGCTCGGAAGGGATATATATATTAGTGTGGGAGTGTACAAGAATATAAAATAAATACATATAATCGAAGTGCAGTGATTTAAATGATACATAAATTAAACAATTATATAATTAACAGTTATGTAGTGAAGTACAAGATCACGAGGAATACCCCATCTCTGGCAAACTGACAGCTAAAACGGACCACTGGGGAGCCGCGCTGAACCTCCGAAGCACTACGAGTAAGGCACACCTCATCTATAAAATAAAGGGGGTAAGTCTCATCTCATTGGTTCAGTAAGGGTTCCGTGGATCTCCACCTCACAGCGAGAATCTCCACCTCACAATGAGACTAACAACATGAATAATAAATAAATGGTAGGAAATATAGAAAATAAATAAGTAAATACACAATTAAATACGTTTACGAAACTAACACTGAGCCTACCGTATAAATCACGTCTCAAGGAATTCACAACCATGCTGGGGGTAGAACTAGCTCTTGGCTACGCACAACGAAACACCATCGATCGGTGAAACGCTAAGCCACATGTAGGAAACTGGAGCTACTATGTCTCAAGTTACAGGTGAACAACCCACTAGAAGTAAGGCCGGATGTATCCCCTAATTACTTAGTCCACACCTCAGGTGTCTCCCACTTGTCTCAACGCGATAACTGAGACACCGTAAATAGTAACCATAGAACAAAAACTAGTTGGGGCTGTACTCGTCAGCATGCGTCCAAAACCCCCTGATGGTAATCAACACTGAGCACTAATATTTTATTTTTACATTTGTGTCCTTTTAGTTTACTTTTATATCCTTGGGAAAGTATGTTTACAATTGTAAGGCTTTATAAGCCAGAGTTATCGATCAATATGTAGATATAAGATGAAGAACTATCGAGCAATTCAAGACAAGGCAAGCAAAAAAACATACGCCAATGTAATTCTAGATGATTTAGCGCACATAATTTTAGGAAACAATCAACAACCAAGTTCAGTACTGGGCGGAGGTTCGATCTAGGATCTTCTCACGCAAAAGGTGAAGTTTCGGATAGGCTTAACCTATTTTTCCAGCCACGTCTTTCTATACACTCTTTGGTTGATGACAAATACACTTCATAAGAATGGAAATATCAAAAGCATCATTTGCCCACAGAGAACGGTCCTAGGCATGCATCTAGACGAAGCAATGAAGAATTAAGCAATCACACAATGGATACAACAACTTTTAAGGTGGTTCGATCTCAATCTTGAGATCTACGTCCACCCCTCACTCAATCGAGTGAGGCTTCCACTAACAAACAACTTGCCAATCCGCTGATCCACAACTTTGGGGATGAAATCCCTACAAACTGCTGAGCTTCACAACTTGCTGAACCCATTGAGCTTCACAGCTTGCTGTCCGAGGATCAAATCCTTGCTGCTGCCTCACAGCTTGAACCACTGATTACACAGCTTATAGAAACTCAAAACGAACTGAAAGAAATGAAGGAAAAATAATGACAGAAAGAAAAGATGTAGCTCTTTCTCTAGAGCAATTCGGCTCTATATCTGATCTAGAAGTTGAGATAACTCAGCTTTTTCTTAACCTCTCTCTTCTCTCAAGCTTCTTCTCCTTCTTTTGATACTCTGTTCTCTCATTCTCTCTCTTTTCTACAACAAGCTCTCTTTCTCTCAGACTCTCCTTAGCTTAGAGACTCTCACTCTTAACCCAGCAGTAGCTCTCGCAAATCTCCTCCTCCTTCTCCTCAAACTCTATCTTCCCATGCAACACTCTGTCTCCTTGTTATCGACCTCGAACGCTTGATCCCTATTTATCCCCACGAATGCGAACCTTGTTGTCCCCACAGAATTTTAAATTGGGCGTATGGAAGGAATGCTCCCGCCCAAGAAATTCTTCTAAAAAGTGTAGTTTGAGGGTCCACGTGTCAAGTACAGATAAAAAGTTACGTGGCAGATTCTTCAATTGAGTTGTTAGCCTTGGATCACGTGTCAGATAAGGTTCGGAGGTAGTAGAGACCCTGAGACTGCAGAGGAAGATGCGACGCCATCCGGATGTTCTAGGAGACACAAGAGCTACCCCTGGAAGCGTCTTCGAGTCTTCTTCGCAACGGCAGTTTTCTCGTCCCGTTACGAGCTCGTGGCTGTTTGAGAGAGACGATCTCCTCTGACTGTGTAGAAGGTTCCTATCCAACTTCCAGAGGCGGAGTGCAGCAGTTACCACGTTGGTCCCTTTGAAGATCTGGAGGCGGTATTTGACTGAGACCTTCTTCAACGAGTTCCCCTCCTCTTCCAAGAAGCGGAGCTCCATTCGGCCACCAGAGCGATTTATTCTACCTTTTCTCTCCAGAGTGCGCAGTTCTATCCACCTTGAGACAAAACTGACACCCTGTCAGTGTTCGGATTGTTGCGGTCTACTCCGACATCGACTGGCACCCCCGTGGATCTTGCCTCAAAGGCAGCTCGTAAACGGTTCCAACGCCACCAACCGTGCACAATTCGGAGTTCCGGACTGTTCGTGGTGGTGTCATCTTCCAAACGCTGCAGTGCTGAGAAGGCCCGAGCCAGGGAACAGAGTCCCTGATTCCAGCTTCACCGCGATCGGCGATGACTTTCCTAGCTCCTGCCAAAATTTTTGCATTCTCCTAGATCAATCCACGAAATGTTGGCACTGGTCTTGTCGGCAAAGGAGTTCGGGAGCATCCGAAAGAATTCCTGCATCGACAGTCTGTACCCTGTTCCAAAGAAGGGACAGAATCGACCCCGTCATCGTGTGAAGCTCTATTCTTCGTCTTTCCCATCCCCGCTTGGCCGGCTGAAGGCCCCTCCCTGAGCGGAGGTAGTTTTGGTTGTAACCAATTAACCCCCACCCCAAGATCCCCCTCTTGTGTGAGGCGTAGTATTGTAATCGCTTGAACAGGTTGAAGCGTCCTCGCCGCAGCGTGGGTAAGCCCCATGCTTCCCCGCGCGCCCACGTCTCCGACCGGGACCGATTTCTTCAAACTGGTCGAGTAAGCACTCTTCCCTTGCTCTATTTACGGTACTTTTCTTTCAATATTATCTCGTTGCTACGCTGGCCGGTGAGAGAGAGTGCCCGATCTCGCAAGTCCCGGACTTCCGAGTGATCACCGTGGGAGTGAGCGATTAAAAGTTCCTCGCCTACTATGCGATTGGAATTGTGATTTGCCTTGTGTTCATCTTTCTTTCATCGCCCAGTAGATGCTTGATTAGGATCGCACATGAACAGATTTGATTGATCTACTTTAGTTTGATTGCAATAATTTTTTAAAGGGTGATCGATCCATTCACCCCCCTCTGGATCTCTTACAGACACTCCATCTGTAGGGATCTTGGTCTTTGATTATCGATCTAGCATCCATATATTCTCATCACTCACTCCGAGCACGTGATCAGGCGAGCCAGGAGGAAGCTCAATCACCGGCCAATCAGCTATCCCAAGCTTGGTGCATGACCGAGCTTTAGAGTAAGCTCCTGGAAGAGGAGCGCTAGGTTCATGAGGTACGCTCGAAACAATGGGTGGTCCAGCGGGAGGAGCTCGAAGGTCGGCTCCAAGAGGCCAAGCGAGCCATGAAGGAGGTCGAAGAGGCACGGGCTGAAGCCGAGGCAAGGCTGACCGAGGCCGAAGCGAGGGTGGCTGTGCTCGAGGAGGAGGCAGCAGGAGTTGGGGTGGAAGCGGTCGAGGCCTATCAGAGTTTGAAAGAGTACCGCGAAGCTCTGAAGCAAACCGCCTTCACTTATTATGAGCCGGGCTATCGGCGGGGGCTGTAGAAGGGTTTCGCCCAAGACTTTAGGGGGGCAGCCAGTCTGGCTCAGGCGCAGGTCCTCAATGAACTTTTCTTTGCCCCTGGGCAGCTTTATGACTCGGATGAGGATGGTTCGGATTCTCCTTCGTCGATGTTGAGCGGTAGAGGGGGAAGCGAAGATGGTTCAACTTCTGCGGATGGGGAATCTCCAACTCCGGTGACCTCAGGAAAGCACGTGGTCGAGGCAGTTCCCACACGAGTGGGGTTAGTGCCTGAACCAGCCGTCGCCGAGGGGATCAGGGGTGAATCGTCAAGCGTCAAGGGTCCTCCGCCTGTCGAGCTTCAAGAGGGGTCCTGAGCTTCTCAAAGTTCCCCTATTCCCATAGATTAGGCAAGATCGTACTTGCCTTGTTGGCTCTCTCCCCCCCTTTTTTTGCAATTTCTATCTGGACTTGGCAGTATAATGTTTTTCTTTCTATATAATGGTAATAGTGTTTAAAATGCTATTGACTTCTCCTTACCGATAGAGAGTGATAATTAGAAAGATCCAGAGAACCCGGATGAGGAGGGGAAAGAATCAGAAGATGTCTCGAAACTGGGATGAAAGGAGGGCCTTGGCAGAGGCCTAGAATTGTAAAAATAAGGAAAATTTTAAAGCTCTAGATGAGAAGGAGAAGAATGGGTCTTCACAGACCCATGGAGGGAGGAGAAAATCACAAAAACATGTTTAGAAGGAGGATAGTACACCACCCAAGGGTGGGAGCTAAGCAAGAGAAATGATGAATGAGAGGAAGAAGAAGGAGAGGTAGTGGACCTCTGAGAACACAACACACGGCCTTTGAACTTGTGACGTCTCCTCTTCTTAGTAGAAATTTCTTTGTAAGGGACCTGTCAGGTGCGGGTTTTGTTGAATTCTATGTTTTGATGATGTCAATATAATATAATTTTCTTGGTACTAACATCAGCTTTAGATTATAGGTAATTTGGGTCAGAGAAAACTCACTTTGAACCAAGAAAGGAACTTTCAAAAGTAAGGATAAAAGAATAAAGTGTCAAAGCTATATATTCACTGCCTCGACGTAGTCATGGCCAAAGAGATGGTTCGTAGAAGAGATGCATCAGCACATTGAAGAACTGCACTGAGGCACCAAGATCAAAAATATCATCTTGACGCACTACGTCAAAGCATCAGGGCGATGCACCGTTGCACTAGTCAAGGCTCGGGTTCTAAAAGCAACTTTGTCGAAGCATCATGAAACTACACTGACGCAACAAGTCAAAAGCCAGTGTCTACGGTTAGCTGTCCGAAGGATGTATCCACTACTACCTCGATGCATCTGAAGAAGTGCATCGATGCACTAAGCTTGGAACCAAAACTTGGAAGATTGCTAGGTCAAAGCAATTGAAGGGCAAGTGTATGCTGTCACTAGGACAGGTCGAAGCTGAAAGCCACTGATCCGACGAATCAGTCATTAGCAAATGAGCCGCCATCTTCTGCCTCGACCTGACAAGCTTATGCCTCGACACTTATCATTTACTCTCTAGCACACTTAAGGAAATACTTTTCTCTGAGGCATCAGAATGATTAAAAGGATTATTAAGGATTAGTTTATGATCAGATGAGTGTCAATGGAGGGTACTTAAGGAAGAAATGCACTGCCAATCAGGAAAGTGCACTGAGCTCGTAATGAACCTAGGCGAACCATATGTCGATACATCCGTGGAATGTTTGGCGGGAAAATCTTCATCACACGTGGATGATTTTCTAGAAAGTTTAGATAACCATCAGAATATTCCCTTCCAAGTGGACCAATGGTAAATTGTTTGATCGGAATCTTGAATGAGAAAAGAAATGGAGGACGATGATCTGATCTCTACTATAAGTATTAGTTGCTCTGCTAAAGAGAGGCTGTTGAAGCTGTTGTAATTTGCTGCCATCGTAAAGAGTGAAATCCTAGAGAGAGTCCCTCCAGAGATAGAAGAAAGAGAAGATTACCATGAGGGGAGGAGAAATCTGAGTGCAGCCAGCCAGTTTTATATGGAATTTGCTTCGATATGAAGCTACATTATTTTCATTCTTTCTGATCAAAGTCTTCAATTCTTTTATTTTCTATTTCTTTCCGTTCTTCGTTGTGAACTTGTTTTGTGGTTCCCTCTGCAGTAGTAGAGGAATGGAGATTATTCTCCAGAGTCCCCTCTGTAGATTCAGAGGAAGAGAGGTCTCTGACCTCTGGTTGTGTGAGTTGCAGGGTGTAACTCACGGGGTTCCCTCTGCGGTAGTAGAGGAAGGGAGGTTGATCCTCTGGGTTCCTTCTAATTTTCCAAGAGAAGTGAGGAGAGTGTTCCTCAGGGAGAAGCGGTATTCAGCCGTTGTTGCAGACTGAGTCTACTGGTTCATTTGCTTTAAGAAAGGAAGCCTTACTCTGGGAGAGTGAGGGGTGGACGTAGATTGCGGATTACAATCAAACCGCCAAAAAACTCTATTGTCCAATGTATGGTTTCATTGGCTTGGCAATTTAGAATGCTCTACTTCGACTAATCAGTATATCAAATGATGTAGCTAGAAGGATAGGTTATGCCTATCTAGAATGCTACTCGTTGTGTAAGGAGATCCTTGGATCAAACCTATGCCTACTATCGATGTAAGTCATTATAAGCATTCTTGTATGCTAAGTGAGAGTTCTATCTATTGATTTGTTTGTTTGAACAGGCTGAATTCACTACACCATTATATGTACACCAGCTCGCTGCTTGTTTGTTTAATCTGGTGATTGCGTGTGATTTAGTGCTGTTGTTGGCGCATTTGCTCACATTGCTCTTAGATTTTTATTTGCTCATTTTGGGGACTGATATATTCATCCCCCCTTCTATATCAACCATTCTAGTTTATTTATTGGTATCAGAGCAGGTTTCTCAAAATGTGGTCCAATGACTAGGGAAGACCTAGAACTAGCAATGCTCGCATCTTCATAGCTAAAGGGTATTCTATAAACCTACCCCCATTCTTCGATGGCGCTAATTACTTATATTGGAAGAACATGATGGAGGTATTCCTGCGAGCGCAGAGTCACAAGCTGTGGAGAGTCATCACCACTGGACCATTCGAACTTCCTGAAGATGAAAGTACTTGGACCAGGGAGCAGATCCATTTGTCTATTATCAACTAAACAACGCTGAACATTATGTAGTGTGCTGTGCATGCAGAAGAATACTCCAAGATCTTTGCGTGCAATATAGCCAAGAAAATGTGGGACAAACCTGAGCTAATCTATGAAGGTACATCACAGGTCTGAGCCACTATGGTAAACATGCTCACCTCTGACTACGAATTATTTAAGATAAAGCACGAAGAAACTATATCTGAGATGTATGCTAGGCTCTCATTGATCACCAATAGTCTCAATGCTCTAGGAAAACACATTCAGGAAGATGATCTAGTTAGGAAGTGTCATGCCCCGAGTGTGGAAGGAACCCAGAGTGCCTGACGAGTTTATATCGATCATGTCAATCAGAGCGTTAGTGTATTTGACACAAAGATAGAGTGCGCAAAAGTAAAGATAACCCAATCCTTTATTCATCAGAAATTGAAATACTTCAACTACAAACTCTTAAAGGAAGTACTAGGACTCAATAAAAATTAAAAGTACAATGGTTGACTGAAGAAGATAGAAAGACAGGACTAATTGACGCTTTGATAGATGGAGTAGCTCTAATCTCTTCACTCTTGACCTTCTCCATCCGATTGTGTCTCGTCATCGAACTTACCTGAAAAATAGGAGAAAATACTGGATGAGCGAACACTCAGTAGGAATTATATCTCAAGTGCTAGCTTGCTTTAAGTAAATTACATGTTACATGAATGCAATATAGCTATGCATCCGGGCGCGAGAGTGCAACCCGACCACCCTAGCTCTTGCCGGTTTCTCAACCGTGCACGTCCGACGCTTCCCTCGTCAAGGGACGATTGCGAGCTTGCCGTGTCCGTGTCTCGTCCCGCATCAAGAATCTTCCAACCAAGGATCCTCGACCAATGGGTTATAAGCCCACACACTTCCGCTGCGCACTCTACACAATGCACAAAGGAAAAAGAGACAGCTCGACATCTGGATCTCAGCACACCACTCGGCGCCATCGCAACTCATAAATTGTAATGTATCATGCCTCGAGTACCAATTCTACTAAAAGCTGATCACAAGTCAACATAGTGCAAACCATCGTGCTAAGAGTCACAACACAAGTCACCAAGAACGCCTATCTCAACTTATCCTCATGTCCTAAAATGATTACTGAACCTTCACAGCACAATAGCTGACTTGATGTAGGATGAGATGACGCGACTTGATACCAAATGAATGCAAGACCTAAGACTCTAGGCAAGCTCGCGGCTCGTCCCTAGTGAGGGAAGTGTGTAAATGTGTGCAGTTGAGAAACTGACAACGAGTCAATGGTATCGACTCTCTCACGTGCTCGGATCGAGACACGAGATGGGTCATGCTCTCTCGCTCTCACAACGGTGATAAAAACATATCGAGCTAGATTATCCTATCACTCTCTCATGCAGCGGCATTCAAGAATATATACGAAATCAGTAAAATGCCAAGAGAGTTAGAGACGATACCTCCACGCTCCGGGCATGGGGAAGGTGACCGAGGCCAAGAATCGTAGTCCTTGTACAATAACTAACAATAATTACATAAATGATTTTATTGCCCACTCCATGCAGGGAGGTAAAGGGCTACACATGGGACCCGAGAATACTGATCTCGGGTTGACGGGCAACAAGTCGGAAGGGCTTTCGGGTCGGAGATGGGCTACTGGTCTGACTCGATCTTGTTCCAACTCGCTGGACAGCAAGCAAACTCGGCACTTGGAAAGATGGCTTCCGGTCACCTTTTGGCTGCGACGATTGGCTGGGATGTTAGCGGGAGATCCCTCTTCAATCCTTGAGGTCGGTGGCAGCCGAAACTGAGCCGGTGTATTTTTGTAAGATTTAACAGGCGAACTACTCTACTGGCCTATTCTGTTACGCCGGGACTTTGTATCCATCATCGAACCTTTGTTCATTCTAGACACGCATACGACCGGGCTCATAACGTCCCGCGGGGAAACTGTACTGCCACTCTTGCCATGCCTAGTTCTTGGAGTTTTGTCTTCTCAGAACTTTTGGATTTGTGAGGCAGAGATTTTTGTTTTCGATAACTTTCTTTCTTTTCTTTTCCTTTCTTTTCTTTTCTGTGGCGTCAGGTTACAACGGACTGCCCCTATTTGAGACCTTCCCTTATCAGGGTGCCTAGATTGGTCATCGCCCCCTTATTCACCTCTTGCCCTTGGATTTGGCCGAAGAGAGAAACGTACAAGGACCTTGACTCCCCTGAGCATGGCCAAGGAGAAACGGCATCTACAAAGTGAGAAACTCAACCAGGGATGTCGTGTAGTGTGTAATTACCATGCTCGGGGTCCTCTTTGCGATGAAAAAGGAAGATGCCCTACTACCGGGGCGGCACTGATTTGACTCTATGGAAAGAAACGCTTAAGGTATAACCCATTCCAAGTGTGAGTGAGCTCCTTACCATCCACGTTTACTAAGCGGTAAGCATTACCCGGATAAGCCTCTTTAACAATGAACGGCCCTTCCTAGTTTGGTTGCAATTTAGACCTGGGACCTGCAGACCGAATGAATTTACATTTCAAAACCATATCACCTTGTTGAAATTTACGTTCTATTACCTTCTTTTGAAAATAGCGCAAAACTCTTTTCTGATAAACAGACATGTGATCGGCCATGTTCATCCTCTTCTCGTCTAAGAGTTCTAACTAGACGAGCAACGCCTCTCGACGTTCATCGAGATTAAGTTCCTTATCGAGTTGTACCCTTAAGGAAGGGATCAAGATCTTGTACGGGAGCACTGCCTCCATTCCGTAGGTGAGAGCATAGGGGGTTTGCCCCGTAGGAGTATAAACGGAGGTGCGGTAAGTCCATAGAGCTTCCACTAATCTTTCTGGCCATTCAGAAAATTTATGAGATTCGCATGTTTTCTTTATGAATTTGAGAAGGGTTTTATTAGTGACCTCGACTTGGCCGTTGCCTTGTGGGTAATATAGAGATGAATGATGCAATACAATATTGAACTTCTTACATAGGTCTTGGAGCTCTTGAGAGATGGATAAATTCACCAGTCTGAAGGAAGGAATATCCCGCGGAGGGCTCATCTATCACCGAGAAATAGTGGGATAATCGATAAAATATCGAGAAACGTGAGACTATACTCACGGACTGGAATATAGTGCCAATAGATAAACCCACTGAGATGGGTTACAGAAAACTCTTGAGAAAATAAGAATCGATAAAATAGCACCCCAGGCAGGGTCACTATTTCATGAAATAAAGTCTGTACATTGAGTCGTTGTATCTTTATTATACATCCATATATATATGAATCCATTCTAGGGGTTATAGACACATGAGAAGGGCGCCTTGCCACATAGTCTCCATTCCACAATATAGCGCCCAGGTCAGGGGCGCTATATTGAATGGTGGCTGGGGCACTGACGTGCTTTCCTCTTGTGTAATTTTGACGTGAATAGTGCCACTTTCTGATTAAATAAAATTTTACAAGAGTAAGTATAGGGCCAGGAAGAGAAAAATAGCAGGATTCTAGAACTATATTCATGCATTAGTTTAGATGTCATGATTCACAGTTATTACTTTTTGAACATGGTGTATTTAATTAATTATTAGAAAAGTAACGACTGTTTAAACAGTCGCTTTGATGAAGTGGCACCCTTCTAGAGGGGCACCCCATCCCTAAAACTCAGAAATATGTACAGAAACCATTGAAACCATCCTGAGAGCACTATATGCATGCATGGTTTTCCTAGGATCATTATGTTGGGCTTAGATCTTGAGAACACCTACCTTGTTTGTATAGATCTTGATGACAGTACATGAAGAACGATGAAGAGTATAAGATAATCCGATACTCTGTTTCCGCAGAACAGAGGAAGTGATATAAAATATGCAGTAGTAGAACTACCTGCTGCCGGAAGATGATCCTCTGACAATTAAGAAGCAGCAACAACAATAATTGCAATTTTCGTCTGCCACTTCAATCAGAGCAGGGGAACCTCTGGCATCCGCTCCCGTTTGTGCAGGAGATGAAGGATGAAGCAATACTTCTCCTTCGTAGAAGAGACAAACAACAGGTTGGAAGAAGCAGAGCTCCTTCTTGATGTCAACGGCAGGTAAAACTCCCTAAACTATAGGAAGATAACGATGCTTGGGACAATATGGGCAGCAGGTTGACGTCTCCACGCTCTGGGCGTGGGGAAGACGACCCCGATCAAGACCCATATTTTCGGTATAAATAATTATCAATAAATATAAATATTATACCCACTCCATGTAGGGAGATAACAGGTAACACATGGGACTCGAGAATATTGAGCTCGGGTTGACGGGCAGCGTTTAGGGTAGCTCCGGTGGTGCCGGCACATTGCTATTCAGTGCTGGCTAGACGACGCGTACTGACGATCATGGGGACCACGCTCCAGTCGGGTAGCCGATCAGGTTGGGATTGGTCCCGTTGCGAAGGGGACTTCTCGAGGAATGATCCATGGGAGGCGATCGTACTAGATCGCCTTGTGGATGGCAAGGCGACCCGACTTGTGAGGCGTTGCTGGTTGCTGTCCCGACCCTATTCTGCAGTTTTAGAACTGCGTGACCCGACAGAGATAGCTGCTGCGATCAGATCCGATGTCGGATCAAAGTAAAACTAGCGCCGTTGCGACGCTCTTTTGACGATCTACGAACCCACGATGTTACAGGAATTTTTTTGGGTGAAAGATTTTCCATGGGGAATATTGAACAGACTGATTCACTGTTCCAGAACAGGTTGGATAGGATCTGAGTCGCTGGAAGACGATAGTGGAATAGGGGGGAAACGTGGGATCTGGAAGGCGGGGTGGCTATGGAAGATGGTGGGGTAAGTATTGATCAAGATGTCAAACTTTGAGGTCAATTAGAAGTGGTTTTGGAGGTGGGAAGGATTTTATGGTGGGAGAGGGTCGGATCTGGTCTACAGGGGACAGAACTGAATCCGGTTTGAGCAGAGATTCTAAAGAGGGGTAAACAAACTGTAAAAATCATGTAAAAATTTGTGGAGACGGGGTTTGATGGAAAGAAATCCCAGTCCAAATTGCAGCTCAATCTGAAGTTGGTAAGGGGGTGAAAATGTGAAATGGTAGGTTGCTGGATCACAGATCTGCACAGGGGCAGACTGTATAGATCGGGGAAGATTTGGTGGAACGGGAAGCAAATGGAGGTGGATCGAAGTGGAAATTTTTATGGGGAGTAGGAACAACGTGGGTAACTCACCCTCAAAATTTCAGCTCGATCAGATCTGTGGATTGGGCGAAAGAAATCAAACTCTGGGCTGCTATCTAGCAGGGGTCATACTTGCTCAATTCTATCTTACATATTCTACTTATTACTTGGTTACTTTGGTTTATCGCATTCGCATGATTTTACATTAATTCTTTAGAGCTAAAATGTTAATACTTAAATAGTGCCTTCATGTTAATGTGAAGATACCTACTGGGCAAGTGTGCTCATAACCTATTTCTAATCTTTTTCCAGGAGATGGAAGTGATTCGAATTCGAATTCGGGTTATATAAGTGGCAGGTCCGAGAGCGAATGAAAATCTGATCAAAATGAGAGTGAAGACTTAGGAGTCATGATTGTCTAGATCGAGTCTATGTAAATTTCTACATTATTGAGTCTAGCAAATTTGATAAGAGATGAATTAGTGATTGTAATTTGATTATATGATTTTCAATCGAATAGAAGTTAAAATTGAGTAAATACTTGTGCAATTACAACTTATGTATGATTGTTCTGCGCTCTGGTTATTTCTTGCTTGCGAGAGGCTTATCATGCCGGCTGTTCACGTTCCCCCCGAGTGAGTCTTCCACTGTAACTAAGGGCTCGGGGCATGACATGCGTAATGTTGCTGCGTTCCATGTCTGAGGAATAGGTGTTCCTTCCATGGTGGATAGTCGGTACACCCCTTTTTCGAGCATCTCGACCACTCGGTAGGGGCCTTCCCAGTTAGGGGCTAGCTTGCCCACCGCCTCCAGTGGTTAAGAGGCTTCGATTTTTCTTAGGACGAAGTCGCTTGGCTGGAAGTGTCTACTTTGGACTCTAGCATTGTAGTATCGAGTGAGGTGCCGTTGGTATTCCGTGGCTCGGATGCTTGCGATCTCTCGGATCTCTCTTGCCAAATCAAGGTTCTCCAGTAATTTCTGCTCGTTCATCTCATGCGAGAAGTTGGTAACTCGAAGAGAGGGGTTGCCGATCTCAAACGAAATCACGACTTTCATGCCATACACCAATGAAAAAGGGCTTTCACTGGTGGCCGTTCTAGGAGTAGTTCGATGTGACCATAGCACACTCGATAACTCCTCAAGCCAGCTTCCCTTGGCCTTGTCGAGCCTGGTTTTAATGCCTTTCAATATGGTTTTCTTGGCATTTTTGATCAGTCTGTTTGTTGGGATCGGTGCTATGAATTCAGATGGGGGGTGAATGAATTGCCCCATTTAGTCTTCATACTATTTGAGAGAAACATGGTTATGAATAAAGATTTGGGTTATTTCTATCTTACGCACTCTGTTTGTATGTGTTGAATGCACTACGTTCTGATTGACATGATCGTTATAGACATCGTCATGCCACTTCCGAGTAATCTTCCGCGCTCGGGGCGTGACAATTATGGACGCGATTTATTTTTAAAACAAGATTTGAAAATGATGGTTGCAGGAGTTAACGATATGATAAAGATGCATGCAATAATAAGTTTTAACTTGTTTTAATCTTAGTTGGGTCATGGGGTAGAGAAAACCTACCTTTTTGGATGATCAGGATGAGGAACAGTGAAGATGAAGTAGAAGAACGGTCCCTTGTTCGATGCTCTACTGCAACAGGGGGAAGAAGGAAGAACTTCTTTCTTCTCATGCCCACTACAAGCCAGAACGAAGGGAAGAAGAAACCGGCCTACCGCAGGAGGAAGGAGTGGATGCAGAAGGAGACGTTCATGGTAGCAGCTAGCAGGGTGAAGAGGAAGACGACGTCGCACGACCACAGGAAGAAGAGCAGCAAATGGGCTGCTACGATCGACGAGTGCATGGTCTTATAGGAACGCATGGGTTCTGGAGAGTTTCATTGCATGGAAACGAAAGGTTTAAAGTCATAGTCGGCAAGGAATTAAGACATTTCTATACGTCGACACTGCATTCCCATATAGCAGCCACCTGCCACCAATTACATGGGAAACCCTAAAAGTTTAACATAAAACCTTAGAGCTAACTCCACCATTCGATCACGTATAGGGCGCATGGGTTCAGGTATGCACAGTTTGCTTTTGGGTGAAGGCCCACCTTCGTGGGTTGGGTTATATGGCATGTAGGTGGGGTTTTGGTTTAAGGAAAGGCCACTTGTGTATTTGGGTTGGGTGGTGTCGATGGGTTTTTGGTGTGCAGACCCTAGTGATTCTTACGTGAGCTTAGGTTTTGTAAAAGCCCTCATATGGATTGGGCTTGTTAGTGGGTTTAGTGTGGCATGTAAATAGGTTTTGGTTTCAAGGCCCAAGCAAGCTAAGATCACAAGATTAATTTGAGGCATATATATATATATATATATATACACGAAGGTTCGGTTTAAGCCTATTACATACGAGCTATGTTTTATACATAAAGGAATTTCATTTAAGTGACTGCACTTGTTTGGCATGTTCCTTTCTCATCTTTATTTCTATTTTATCAGACACATATAGTGCGTATTATGGTACGTGGCTATTAGTTACACTTGCACATGATAGGCACATCTCTTGGACTTGTGATCCTCTCCGTCGGATATTCCTTCTGCCGGATTAGGTGATCTTGTTTCAAGGCCTCCGTAAGACTCCGCGAGCCTGGGATTCTCACTAGGACGCTGAGCTGGTTGTACCCTAAAAATCCAAAAGTTAGAGAGCACTTCGTGTTTTCCAAGATTTCTGTGAACGGACATGATCACGCCCTACGTACCAGTCGCATTAATTAACCATCGCGGCGGTTCCTATGGCCGTGCGGTGTTCCTGCTCAGCCACAAACTTGTTCCTTGCGTCGACTCGACTTTCTTTCGGCGTCGACTTTGTCTTAATCGCGACCTTTTTGCTTACCGTATTAATGAATTATTGCGGCCCTGAAACAAGTCGTGTTAATTAAATTTTGTCCAACCCGAGGTCTGACCCAAGGGTTGAACTTGTTTTGTTCCCAGACGATCCTTTGATTATCTGGAACCCAATATCTCGTTCATAAAGTCATTAATGAATTATAGAAATTTATGAATATATCGTTATGCTGTCGGATTCTTTCAGCATGACCTGGTCATTAATTCATCCTTGAAATCTCATATTCACATTTGGTGCAATCTGACCTTGGTATTTGCTATCGTGAAACTATTATTTGAACTTTACATTATTGGCCTACTTTATTTATATCTCGTGGAAGTAGCTTGATTTATAACTTGAAGATGCAAGAGCGGGCACGGACAGTGTCCAAGGGCTCAACACTGGCCCCCTCAGTAGATAGTCGGGAACATACTATAAATCATGGGATATGATGAACACTGGCGTCGCATTACGTCGGGAGTACTTCTTTTATAAACGGGTGAAAACCATGAGGCTCTACATGAAATTATACATTCTTATTATATGACTTTCTAGTGCATAGTTTATATAGTTATGAAGAGTACATTCTCGTTACATGCTAGTACATTCTTGTTACATGAAAGGCCACATTACATTCTTGTTCTATCATGCTCTCATTCTACATGAACATTCATATGGATAGTAGGGTTCCAGAAATGTGCTCCCGCCCTTCCTAAAGACCAAGACACTGGGCCTGATGGATAATGCCCAGTCTACTAGCTCCGGCTCCAGATATGGTCTTGTATAGACTTTGCCTGAGATGGGGTGAATATACTCTTCTACTTCACCGAACGTGCACTCCCGCATGAAGTTTACTAATGGGCTGTTCTAATGGGCTGGAGTGAACAGCCAAACTCCAGAAGTGTAAAGCTCCAGGGGCATTCACAAGCACTTTTGTCAGTTGCCCCCTGATTACAAAAAGTTGGTCTAATGCTTGTTGGGGCTCGACACTAGCAAACTCCAACATTCTGGAAAATAGATTGGATGACTGTAGCACCCGGGGAGCATACTCGGGGAATAAAGAGCACACCTAGGCATTAAAGAAGTGAAGCGGACCTACAGTCCACAGATTCTTAGGGAGAGAAGTATGATGAAGATCTCCCAGCATCTTGTAAATCAAGCATAAAGAGCGATAGGGCAAAGAGACAGCTTTACGCCTCACGCCATCAAGCACCCTGGATATATAGCTTCAGCGCGAATCACCATCTTGTCCCCCTACAGTAGAGCAAATGTACATAGCCAATATGTCAGATAGGCTGCACAGTGCGTGATATGGTCTACTCCCGTCGGGTTAGGGTCGCTTCGTCACCCTTTTCAGAGAGAAGGGGATAGATGATCCTTTCGGCGGGCCCGCTTCTTCAGCTTACTCGAAGCTGCTCCGATGGAGGGAAAGTCCGCGTACTTTTCATCACATCCGAAAAAATACTCCAGCCTCGGCCTCAGCCGCACCCGCTTCCTTTCCTAGAGTGAATGGGAGTGGGATGAAGAAGTTTTTGGGACTTCTTGAATAGACAGCCACAAAGTCCGATACACTTTCATGAGGTATTAATATGCATACCCAAGATAATATCGGCCTTCACCGTCGGTGCCATCTTTGAGCCAGTCTGACCAGCATACTTCTTCATACGGTTCACCATCGATGGGGACGCTGGACAGGTGATGCAAGCTCCATAAGTCCAAAGAAGTCTCCCATTCCCCGGTGTAAAAGGTGTTGTATTCGGGGCAGAACACCTCCATCATGCCGCAGCGCAACCCTTTTGAAATTGGGTACCAAAAGCGAGAAGCATAAACGCTTTGATATGCTCCGGCTCGCATCAAAATGGGAACATAATGCTGAAGCACGAATTCCTTGAATTCAACAGCTCCATCCCAAAAGGCATGGGTGCCAGTGGCTTTAAAGTCTGCAAACCAACCGATAGTGATCTGATGTTTGAATCTGATCGCTAAACAATCCAAAATGAATGGTTCTTCTGTGAACCCCCACTTCAACGGGGCCAAGAAAAGGCCGAACATGTGCTTCTCTTTGTGAAGATTCCCTGCGGATAAATCCCACTTGGCGGGAGTAAATTCTGGGGCCCGAGTTAGCAGTCCCTGATTCGGGGATAGTTCTAGCACACCAGTGACAACTCCCCACTCACGGGCTTCCCCCGGAAGATAGATTGGCTCACCCCTCACAACTGAGTCAATCATACTGCCACGATCCAGGAGTATATTGTGCTCTGCCGCCCGAACAACTAAAATGTCTCGCTTCCCCATGAGATTGAAGTGGTCAAGAAAAGACATTAAGTGTTTATCTTTTGGGAAGTCCACCCTATAGCCCTGGCCTCATTCGAATGAAAACTGGACTCTGTCAGAAAGGGTCAACCGTTCGACATCCATGGAGTCCGTCTCCGAGTCCGAAGATTTTAATACCATTGCTATACATCTCCGACCTTGGTCGAGATCGTTAACATTCTGCCATGTAACGACTGGGCGTACACTAGATAGAGCATCGGTCCTTTGCACAACCGTGGAAGAAGCTATTGAAGCCATCGCTCTAGTTGCAATAAAAAGGGCAACAAAATTAGAAAGGAAAGAATATATTCAAAAAAGATTTCTAAAGAAAATTCAATAGAGTCTCCCCTTAGGCGGGAGCATCCCAGAGCAACCAGGGAGCGCGTCCACACACTAAGGTGGGGTGGTCCTTAAAAATAAGGCCATAGGTGATACACCTAGGCCGAATGGACAATAGGGAATTCCGGTTCCGAGGGCTAGCCTACTAGAAACCTCCCCGAAGCCATTGAATGAAGAGGGGCGAGCCCCTTTGATAGTTAATGAATGGGCAACGTACACCACTCCCGCCGCACCCGGTGAAGAAGAGCAAGAGAGGGAAAAGACTCATCGGCCGGAGGAGAGGCCCTCACCGTCAGAGAAAGAGGCCACCACCACCAAGAGGAAACCCTCGTCGCTTAGAAGAAAATACCCTAGCCACCACTGGAGAAGAGGTCGAGAAGATGGGGAAAAGGATAAAGGGGTTTAAAACCCTGAGAGGGTGGTTTAAGAAGGGGGGAGAGGGGAGGGTGAGCCGGTGCCGTCGCCACCGACTCACCGCTCTGCCCTTTCCAGCCCTCCACCGAATCAAGTGCGTAGCCTCGCCACCAAATCGAGGTGCCGAAGCTCTCCATCGACTCAAGGCCCGCCACTGCCACCAAATCAAGCGGATAACCTGCCACCAATTCATACACACCCACGACGTCACTGACTCAAGCAAGCTGAGGCGACAGTGACTTAGCGGGACGTCACCGACTCAGTAGTCGCATGCGTCATCGAATCACCGTCTGAGCCATGTCACCGACTCAAGATGCCAAATGAAGTGGGCCCCACGCCAAAGCCCGATGAAGTAAGCACATCTGCGGACCCCGCTATGCTCATCCCTCACTAGCGACATCCACGACTGGGGGGCATTTGTTGACATCCAAAATATGACTGGGTAATAATTATGTGCCCGAAGGAGTCAACTAAAAGTCAAAAGATGGGTCCACTCAAATCGATGAAGCCTTAGGTCACCTCATAAGAAGTCCCGGGGACTCTACATTTTGTTATCCCGGGCTTAAAACATCTGCCACAGCTCACTAAGGCCAGATAACAGTCAGAGCCAATGAACTGGTGACGAAGCAATCGTGCTGGATATATCTCCACACCCCGTCCAGCTAGGACGAGAATGTACCAGGTGATCCCCCACCTGATAAAGAAGCCCTCTCGAGATGAAGAAATGCCCCTGGTTCCTCAAAATGGGGAGCCGAAGGCTAAATCAGCGAAAAACCTGGGAACTCCGCTAAGCACACGCAGAATGTTAGAATAGTCTGTAAGTGGCCATAAAGACATCCAGTTAAGGAGAAAATGCTTCGAGGGATAGACCACTCGATGAAGAAGTCCCACATGGCTCTAAAGCAAGCCTGGCAGCACAAATCACAGTGCCGAAGGTAAAATCAAGGCAAAACCCAAGAAAATCGTCCATCTAGTTCAGTGACGTTAAAAAAAAGGATATTCGATGGAATATTCCATTATCAGGTTTTAAAAAATGTACATTTCCTAAACTACCACCGTCTTCAACCTCTCCCCTATAAAATCCCTAATCTTCAACGTGTATACCCCACCACCCCCACCTGCAGACACCCCAGCACCGACCGTCTGTCGGCCACCTTCTCACAGAGCTGCGTGCGGCTCCTCTCTCCCTCGTCGCATCCGTAGCTCAGACGATAAGTCGCCCCCATGCACGGCTCCTCTCTCCCTCGTCGCATCCGTAGCTCAGACGATAATTCGCCCCCACGCACGGCTCCTCTCTCCCTCGACGCATTCGTAGCTCAGACGAGAAGTCGCCCCCACCAGCAGACACCCCAGCACCGGCCCTCTGCCAGCCACCATCTCACGGAGCTGCGTGTGGCTCCTCTCTCCCCCGTCGCATCCGTAGCTCAGACGAGAAGTTTGGTGCGGCTACTTCTCTCCTCTGACGATCTCGACGTAGTGCACCCACCCGCAGACACCCCACGCATCGGCCCTCTGTCAGCCACCTTCTACCTCGGAAGATCCATCCGAGCTGCACGCGGCTCCTCTTCTCCCTCGTCGCATCCGCAGCTCAGACGAGAAGTTGGGTGTGGCTCCTCTCCTTAGATGATCGTGACGAAGTGCACTCACCCATTGCGCTCCCTCACAAATCGTCACGTAGGATGACCAATGTAGAACACTGACATCTCCCTTGCTGGCCGCACCCAAAGTTAGTCATCTCCCTTGCCATCACGTCCAGCACAAGATCATTGGCCCCTATTATTCTCCCCATGTTTGAAATGGTATGATTTTTCGATGGCTGGAATATTCATGTAGGATATGTGATTGATAATTTGTTCATTTTGCATACAGTCATCAAATGCTAGTGAATTGCGGTTGTCTCGAGGTGCTGTTGTCTGATCTTGTCTATCGCCGATGGAATGCAAATGTAGAAGGGATAATTGTCAGATTTACGTCTCAAATCGTGAGAGGTCGAAAGGCAAGTGCTTCTATTGTTGTCCGTATGCGAATATTGACGGGGATTGTGGTTTCTTTGAGTGGGTTGATGATACTACCTACAGTGTTGTGGATGTCAAATATCAACTGAAGGCATCTAAAATCCAAAAGCAGTGATAGATCGCCCAAGTTAAGAGAGTAGACGATGGATCGTCTAAATTATAAGAGTAAACAGAGTGGAGGTAGGCGATAGATCACCTAAGTTGAAAAAGTAAACATAGTGGAGGTAGGCAATGGATCGTCCAAGGTGGTTTAGGCGAACCAAGCTCTAGTCTACCTAAACCATTGGGTTCAAGTGTGTGTGTGTGTGTGTGTGTGTGTGTGTGTTTGCTTTTGGGTGCGTGTGTGTGTTTTTGTTTTTGGGTTTGAACGTGGAACACAAGGCACAATGCGGCCATGACCTGGCCGCAACTCGGCGATACGGTCATCCACCTGATCGCTTGCTCTGGGGACTCAACGTGAAACGACCACGAATTGGCAGTCCTGGCCTGACTGCCACTGCAAATGGCGGTCAATCGCAAGATCGCAACTACCTTAGGCGGTCACCTCCGGACCGCAAAACCTGCCGACACTGCCAGGTCGAATAGCGGCCCCCAGCGGACCGCCTCTATGCAATGGCGGCTACTGGTAGGATGGCTACTCCATCCCGAGCGTGAAAATGGCGGACACGACGGAAAATCCCATTCCACTCCCCATTCACACCCATGTGAAGGAAAAAATAAGGGAAAACTAGTCCTCAACCTCTCTAGTACCGAGAGGACCCATTTAAACCCCAAGAATATGATCAAAACACGAAAGTCGGCTCACACCCCAAAACATGTATTTTCTCCCAAAACACGAAAATAACTCCACTCGGCTCACCATGGCCGACAAAACTCGCGGGAAAGAAAGTACTAGGGTTAAGGATCCGTCCCCCTACCTCCACTGAAGATTTCGCACACTGAGGACGCCGATCTGCCAAGAAAACGCCGTTCGAATCACTGGCGGCGCCCTGAACTCACGGCCAAGCTTCGCCGCACCACCATCCCTCGATCCTCGACCCATTCTCACCATCCCCGCCCTCGTGCCATCGTCGCCTCACCCCTGCCTGCCATAGTCGATCGCCCGCGGAGAAGAGAGGGAGAGGAAGAGAGAAATGAAGGGGGAGAGTGTGAGAGACGTGAGGGAGAGAAAGAGAGAGGGTGAGGGGTATTAAAAAAAGAAAATAAAATATATTAATTTTGTGAAAAAATGTGTTACAAACAGAACAACGAGAACAGGAATTATGTAGGATAGAATGGAACTAAATAATTTTCACAAGAATAGAACTTATGCATGATAGAACAGAACTAAATAATTTTCATAAGAACAGAACTTATGCAGGGCAGAATAGAACTAAATAAATTTCACAAGATAAAGGAGAATAGTAATTGTACCAGATAGAGTAGGATTGAATCTTTTTCTTCTCTTTTTTTTCTCAAATGGGAGATGCCTTTGAGAGAACACGTCCACTTGTCAAGACGTGTCTACACAACGACTGACAGTTACTGAGGGCGATGCTGTTGAGTACGCACCTGGGGCTCCAGACATGTCCACAAGCTGAAACCCACTTTTCAGAAATGATGAAGAAAAGACAGGATCATATTTTCACACCTCAAACACACCCTGATATGATGGATTACCTAGAACCGGATCTCCTTTTTTGCAACACGTAAACCTCTCAATGAATCACAAGGGACTGTGGGGGAGTGCGCGTGGTGCACGAGGGATGAAAGTAAAGCAAAGTGCTATTTGGAGCACAATTATTGTGCACGCGGGCGCAATAGGGACGGGCACACGTGGGTGCCAAATGGAGGGGCACACGTGGGTGCCGAAAACACTCAGGTAACTGAAAGAAAATAACAGAGGTCCCACCGTGATCGCCAAGAGATGTGAACGACATCACGACGAAGGGAGAGGGCCCTGTTCCGGGACAAAACAATCAACACACGCGCTGTTATGAAGATGCGGAGAAAGACCCCCAAAGAGGATTGTCTCTACCGGGTTTGCAACGGAGAAAACACACGGAATGGAAATGGTACAGTACAGAAATGAAATAACAGAATGAGACCACCGCGAGAACTTGTTCTCCGCGGCGTTTTAACTGAACGGCAAATGACAGAAATGAAATTACAGGATGAAATAACAGAATTAAACCGCCGTGAGAACTTGTTCTCTGTGAGATTTTAACAAAAGAAAAAATGACAGAAATGAAATTATAGAATGAAATAACAGGATGAAACTGTTGCGAGAACTTATTCTCCGTGAGATTTTAACAAAAGAAAAATAACAGAAATGAAATTACAGAATGAAATAATAGAATGAAACCACCGTGAGAACTTGTTCTCCGCAGGATTTTAACATAAAAATAAAAATAAAAATAAAAACCTATTTTAACAGGCCCTCTCCCCCTTCATTTCTCTTGTCTCTCTCGCGTCTCACCCTCTCCCTCACTCTCTCGTCTCTCTTTCCTTCTCCCTTTCTCACCTCCGGCGGCCGACGACGGTGAGAGGGTGCATGGTGGAGCGAGGATGACGGTGTGCGGCGAGGATGAAGACAAGGAGTGGTAGTGAGCTGTGAGGTAGGAGTGATCAAGGTTGTGGGAGCCAACCACGGGGAGGATCGACATTTTCACGAGGTTCTTGGTGGTTTAAAGTTTCGAAAAGGTAGGGGGTGGATCCTTAGCACTCTCGCGTGTTTCCCTTGCGAGTCCATGGTACAATGAGGCCAAGAGTGGGAGCATTGCCTATTTTGGGGAAAATCCATGTTCTAAGACGTGCGTTGGTTTCTATAGACTTGGGCTTCAATTCGTAGTTTAAATGTGATTTCCCGAATGTACGAATGTCCAAGGATTGATTCCCTTTGTTTTCCACTTTATTCCGTGATTAATGGGGCGTGAGATCGCACTCCGCATGGAGTTTGTTCGGTTTATGCAAACCCAGCAGGAGGCAACCACGGGAGTGGCCATCTGAACCCAGAGCCGGGCCGCCAAAGGCCTGGCCACCCAGGTCTACTGGGTAGCCAAGAGCCTAGCCTCCCAGGCTGCAGGCAGCCAGTGGTCTGGCCGCCCTGCTTCTTGTAACCCAGCCTGCTGGGCGGCCCATGGGGTGGTCGCCCAGGTCTGCTGGGGGGCCAACACCCTGGCCGCCCAGACACCCAGTTGGCTGGGTGGTCAGGACGATGGTCGCCTAGCCTAGGTACTGGCCTCTAGGGGGCCAAGAGTTTGGGCAAGGGTTTGGCCACCCAGGCCCAGTGTGCATCACCGTTTCATGCCTCGAGGTGTTCGCGCTCGATGTGGTTTCACAGAAGAAGTGCCCACATGGTTCTGTATGATCCAGAATTTTGGTGTAATTGTTAAGGGCCATCCTTGTGGGACTAATGGTGATGGGGACATCATTTACCCCCTCCACATTTTTCGAAGCCCGGAGGGATCGTCATCATGTGCCATCGTGATCTTACATTTCTTTGAGTCATGTCATGTAGCTTTTATATTTTATTTGAGTCAAAGTGACCGACATGATTTGAATTTCCATACCCTAAATACGGGCTTTAGTATGGTACAAGTTTTCTTCAACATCTCGTCTTATTAAAAGCTCACTAGGCCGTAGGGCTCTTTTCTCCTGGCGATTAATCAAAGGGTGTTCTCTCCTCCAGGGAGATGTAAATGACGTCATGGCCTTTATGGCACGGCAGATTTTGGTCCCGACACGATATCCACTATCGTCTGATTAGTCAGATGGCGCACCAAGGGCTTTCTTGAAGCCTGAATCAGTCGTCACTTTGTGACTGGCACACCCACGCACTAAATAGACAAATAAACGAAGCAAATAAACGAATAAAATATTTATGAGAATAAAAAGTGCGTCCACAAGGTGTTGTGAGTTTAGAGCGCTTCCCCTCCTGGCAGTCCAATTAGGGTATTTCTTATAGGGTCTTCCTCTCGAGCACATCCTGTCATCCCCCTCTTCATCTGAGTTACTGAAGGCACAGTAGTCTAGGATTATGGAGTCGTGGGTCGTCCCGATCTTCCATCGTACGAGAGGTGTGGGGGAGTGGGTCGTCACTCGACACTTAATAATCTCCGAGATAATATTCGCCATTATTGTGCTAATAAATGACTTTATGACCGTGCACTATGTAGTTCGTGGGGCAATCACGTGTATGATGTACATGCTTGGATCTTGGGCCAATCCAATCATTATTGGGCCTTAATGAGCTCAGGTAGAGTTCCTCCGTCCTCACTTGTGCACCTACTATATTTCTATAGCTATAAACTTGTGAGTTTTTCAATTTTATTATAAGCTCGTTGAAAGTGTACTGCAACTTACTACTTCTCTAAACATGTTATATGCATAAAAAACCTGCGGAATGATTTCCTGATACATTTGGAAGATGACTTATTATGATCAGCTTAATGAGAATAAACAATCAAGAAAAGTTTATGAAAAAATCAGACAAAAAAAGAAGCGCGTCATAAAACAAGGCCACGTAATTTTCAATAGCAATGCAAGGATTCTTAGCTAGCTCATTGCAACTTCCTTTTGATTCCATAGTTTTCTAGTTAGCGAAAGCCTCAACAGAAAGGGCAAATGGATGATATTTTTGAACCTTATCTTAAAGGAAAGTGTTATGCATGGATGATAACTCTGATTTTTAACAAAGTTGATATGATTCACTCAAGTTAGGAACCTAGTTTTGATATGGCTTAACTCCAGTCTCAACTAGGCTTTTTTCTCACCACATATAGGCCAACTAACCCGAGAAACTTCAAGGTACAACCAGCTGACCATAGAGAGAATCCTTCGGTGTCGGGGACTTACGAAGGCCGTAATTTATGAATTTTCAGTCCAATGAGAGGAGTTCCAAATTGGAGGGTCCTTCCTTCTCCAAGAGTAGTAAAATCTCCTAAAAAGTGTGGGGAGAGGAAGTCTCCCAAGCCAAATGCCCTAAGGATGCAAGTGCTAATGCAAAAGACACGAAAAATGTGCCATGAACAATGATGTGAACCAAATCAAAGGAAAACAAGGTAGAATACTCACCTAATCATGAAAATCAAGGCAATCAACATAACATAAAGCATAACATCCATTTTTTTATGGAAAGAGGTGAATTTTCCTAAATCTAACAAATTAACTATCACTTAGGGAAGGGGGGTTGTGCACGCAGTGCACAAAGGATAAAAACAAAAAAGGAAAGTGCTACATGGAGCACAACGGGAGTTGCACCGTGGGTGCAAAAAAGGAAAGGGCACACAAAGGTGCCAATAGGGAACGGTAATCAAGGAAAAATAATGGTGGTCCCACCGTGATCGTCAATTTGTAGATTATGGAAAGTAATCCACTTGAGAAAAACAACTAGTATAGGGAAAAGAAGAGGAAAGAGGAGAAAGGAGTATGCGTGGATGCTAATGGGGGTTGTGATCGCTAGAGATGTGAGGGCCTCAAATGATATTAATAGTTAAGAAAGAGGAGGGATCGTGAAGAATACCTTTAAACAATGCGGGGGAGATTGTGAGTGTACCTTCTTTTTCAATCGGCCGGCCGATGAAGAGAGTTTTTCTTATATGATTACCCTTGTAAAACAAAGAAAACAACAACCAAAAAAGAAGAGTATTGATTAGTATGCAAAGGTGTGTAGCATCAAATTCTAATGAATATAAACATGAAAAGCTTGGTCATGAACACACCTTATTGGTGTTGGCTTTAAAACCCCTAATGCAAAGGGTGGAAAATATGATGAATGATGGAAAAGGAGGGTGCAAGTGTTGCACAATGGAGATCTCAACGTGGTTATGAGATATTCTCATAATATAGATCACTATGTATCTATATTATGAGAATATCTCATATGATTACTATAAAAGAGATATGCTAGCCATCTTAATGCTTACTGAGCTTCAGGACTTATGCCTATCTCCTTAATATTTTTAGGTGATTAGTAACTGGAGTTGACACTGACGGGGGATCAAGCAGAGATAAAAGAATCTTCAGAGCTTTTGGAGGCCAGTAGCATTTAGAACCATAAGATTCAGTTATCTCATTTTGTGATGTAATATTTTGAGATCTCATTGTGCGAGATGTAAACAATATTTGATCAGAGAAAGAGAGAGAGAGAGAGATGCAATGCAGAATGTGCTATAAGGACTGATGTAAACTCTTTATATTTCATGGTAATAATATGTGTGGTTGTGTTTCGAGATATATGATGGTTAGCCAATAGTGCCTATGGACCTCCCAGATTCACTGTGAATTGATGTAGGCAAGATGTACGTCCCTGGACCCAGTTTGTAGGATGTAGGAAAGGAAGCGCCACAACACATCTCTCTCTCTAGGGCTATCAGTGGGCTACACCGACCTGATGGACTTTCAGGCCTAGCCATACATTGGCCTAGACTGTCATGCTATTTTCAACCCGTGGACTTTATGTCAGGCCTAAAAGCCCAGGCTCACTAATGATTTGGGCCAGACTCGAGTTTTTGGGGTCGACCTGAATGATCCTTTATGTTATGTTAAACAGAGGCAAGTTGAATAGTGTGCCATCCAATTTGATCCATTGATAGTCATATTCAATGGTGGCTAGATCCAGCTACGGAGAGGGGAGAAGCATTATCTCCTTATTGTTCAACCACCATAAAAGAGAGAGAATTGGGGGAGTGGGGGGGCTGCCACGACCAAGCACAAATGCGGTGTTAGGGGCAAAAAAATTGGGGGAGGAGGTGAGCTGCTCGGAGTTTAACAAAGGGAGAAGCCTCTTCCTTCCTAAGAAAAAGGGAGAGGTTATGCCAAGCATCGTAAGAACCTTCCTTCTTCCTTAAAATACATATACCTCATCTTTTTAACTCAAGGTATTCAGTTGCAATAAAACTAGTGCACAGAGTCACAGATGGGTTTATCTTCTCCTCTTGTGTGTGTGTCAGAGAGAGAGAGGGAGAGAGCATCAATGAAGAACAACAGAGGCTGTCCTTGAGAAGTGTCGCAGTAATTGATCAAACTGTCAAGGTTGATGAGAATATGAAAAAAATGTTTGAGAGAACAACTTTGGTTGGAGATGAAGTGGTGCAGATGATCAGTATGCTCAAAGAACTTTTTCCACATCCTCCAATTGAAGCTACCTCTTCCCAAATTCATATGTAGGTTATACAGTAACAAGCACAAGCTGATCACATCTTTGATATTCTGCACAGTCAGTTTGATGATATGGCCACAAAATTTCAGGACTTGAAACGACTAATTCAGCAACGGGACCAAGCCTTCTTTGAAAAGATTGCATCAATTGAGGAGAAAGTCTCTCAGCTCCAGAACACTTAGTCAGCAACTCATCTTGGAACCTCTTCTAGGGCACCCCCTTCTTGATGTTGTCAAAGGGGGAGGAAATGATAAGATGGGAGAAATGTAGGAGAAAGAGATCAGAGTTGAGTTGGGAGTCATGGTCATCAAGCCATACATTTTGCATAACACTCACTTAACGTATGTGTGTACAGTGAATGTGTATATATATTTTTTACACACTATATATTGAATGACATGATCTCAGCCATTGTGTTTTAACACATGGATTTCAGAGTTTTTTCTTTTAGCTCATCTCTAATGACTGATAAAAAGGTGCTTTGTAAAATCTTGACTTGATGACTGATAGTTTCAATCATCAAAAAGGGGGAGATTGTTGTATCCCCTGATTTTGATGATGACATACTATGGATCATTAAGGCTAAATTGATTGATCAGATCTTAAACATGAGACATGTGTTTTAACAGGAAAAAAAAAGTAGAAATAACTTCAGGTCTTGAACACATCAGGTCGATGCATCAAAGGAAGAGAGTCGACGTTGAAGAACAAATCCCATATACATCTGCTTCTGTTTGAGGTTTTTGAACACAATTGTAACTACCCAGGAGATCCAGATACCGATAAACCAATAACATCAATTTACCGATACCAGGAACTCGGAGAAGTCACCCAAGAGGTTGATGAGGCCCTGTAAGGGTTGGAGAAGTTTGTCAAGGGGATGCATAACGAATGGGAATTACATGCGCAATAATAATTAAAGCACAAATTTAAACTGTAGTGCGGAAGTAATATATCGAGTGAGGCGCCGCTGATATTCCGTGGCTCGGATGCTTGTAATCTCTCGGATCTCGCTGGCCATATCAAGATTTTTAAGTAGTTTCTGCTAATTTACCTCGGGCGAGAAGTTGATAACTCAGAGAGACGGGCTGTCAACCTCCAACGAAATCACGACGTCGGTGCCGTACACCAGCTGGAAGGGGGTCTCAGCGGTTGTGGTTCTTGGAGTGGTTCGGTGCGACCATAGTATGCTTGGCAATTCCTCGAGCTAACTACCCTTGGCTTTGCCGAGCCTGGCCTTGATGCCTTTCAATATGGTTTTGTTGACATTTTCAACTAGCCCGTTGGCCTGGGGATGGGCTACCGAAGTGAAGTGGTTGTGAATATGTAGGTCAGCACTTTTATTCTTAAAATAGTGAGAATCAAATTGCCGACCATTGTCGCTTACAATCACTCGGTGGATACCAAAATCACAAATGATCGACTTCCAAACGAAACTCCATACGACCAACTCGATGATCCTGGCAGTGGCTTCGGCTTTGATCCACTTGGTAAAGTAGTCGATGGCGACGATGAAGAACTTCTTCTAGGCCTGAGTCGTAGGGAATGGCCCCAGGATGTCGATCCCCCACCAGGCGAAAGAGTATGGCTCGATATGGGTGACGGGCACCGAGGTAGGCTGATGGACCAGATGGTCGAAACGTTGGCATCGGTCGCACTTTTGAATGTAGGCTAAGCAGTCATGCTGGAGAGTGGGTCACCAATAGCCTTATCGCAGTAAGATCCTGGTAAGCGATCTTCCTCCTTGGTGCGCACCGTAGATACTATTATGGACCTCTTGAATTGCTCAACTGGCTTTATCAGTATCGAGGCATTTTAGGAGGGGACCGAAAAAAGATCTCCAGTACAAGGCTTCATCCAAGATGACGAAATGTCGAGCTTGATACTTCAGTCTCTGAGCTTCTCGAGGGTCGTGGGGCTGTTGAGAGTCTCAGATCTAGGATATGTAGGGGGACGCCAGTCGCTCGGTAGTGCCTGGTCAACGATCATGAGCTCTGCTTCTATGCTCGGTCGTTCTAACTCTTCGAGGAAGACCGATCGGGTACCTTATGGGCAAATGGAGGAGGCCAGTTGAGAGAGGGCATCCGCCCGGGAGTTTTCCTCCCGAGCTATCCAAGTGACCTGAAAAATCTCGAAAAGTGGGGCTATTCCTCTTACTAGTTGAAGGTATTTGATCATCGATGCTTCCCGAGCTTCATAGTCACCAATGACTTATCTGGCGACCAGCTGGGAGTCAGTGTGGATCCTGACTCATTCGTCCCCAATCGTCGTGCCATCCTAGACCCTGAGATGAGGGCCTCATACTCGGAGACGTTCTTGGATGACTGGAAGTTGAACTTCAAGGCGTACTACAACTCTGCTCCTTTTGGAGACTTGAGGAGGACGTCGGTGCCACTGCCGGCCAAGTTGGAGGACCCGTCAACGAAAAGGTCCCAGGTGGTCCCGGGCGTCGGTGGAAGGACCTCCCTGGTTAGAACGATACTCTCTGCAATGAAATTTATGGGTGCCTATCCTTTGATGGCCGAACAGGGGCGATAAGAGATATCGTACGCCCCGAGCATTATGGCCCACTTAACGAGGTGACCCATAGCTTTAGGGTGAGCAAGGATCTTCTTTAGGGGCTCATTGGTCAGTACGACGATGGAGTGCCCTTGGAAGTAGGGCCGGAGGTGCTTGGCCGAGGTCACCAATGCTAGCACGAGTTTCTCAGTTGCGGGGAACCTTCTTTCAGCCTCGTTGAGCACCTTGTTGGTGTAGTATACCGGCCTCTGCACTCCTGCGTCGTCTCGGACTAGGACTGAGCTCACTGTTGAATGAGTTGACGAGAGGTACAGGTATAGTGTTTCACCTGGGATCGGCTTCGACAGCACCGGGGGCGAAGCCAGGAACTCCTTCAACTCTGCAAAAGCTTTCTGACATTCCTCGTCCCAGGCAAACGTAGCAGATGCCATTTTGGGCCCCCTCAACAATTTGAAGAAGGGTGGGCATCGTTTGATCGCTCGGGACAAGAAATGGTTGAGGGTAGTGATGCGCCCTATCAGGCACTGGACATCATTGATGCACGCAGGTGGCTTCATGTTCAGGATGGCCTGCACCTTGTCGAGGTTGGCCTCGATCCCACGTTGTGTCACCAGGAAGCCCAGGAACTTCCCAGATCAAACTCCAAAGGCACATTTCACTGGAATGAGCTTCAGGTTATACCTCAGGAGGGTGTTGAAGGTTTCGGTTAGGTCGGCGAAGTGGTCTTCAGCCCTGGGCGTTTTGACGAGCTTGTCGTCGATGTAGGCTTTCACGTTCTGACCGATTTGCTCTTCAAAAATGTGATTGATCAGCCTCTGGTATGTCGTGCTGGCATTCTTCAATCCGAAAGACACTAGGGTGTAGTAGTATACGCCGAAGTTGGTGATGAAGGCTGTCTTCTCGATGTCTTCAGGATCCATTCGGATCTAATGGTAGCCGACATAAGTATCCAGAAAATTGAGCAACTCGTTATCGGAAGTCGAGTCGACTAGTTGGTCAATGCTCGGCAGTGGGTAACAATCTTTCGGAGTGGCCTTATTGAAATCGATGAAGTCCACACACATCCACAATTTGCCAGATGCTTTTAATACTAGGATGACATTAGCGAGCCACGTCGGGTAAATGATTAGTCAAAATAGGTCAATTTTCTTCCCCTTAATGATATGCTCTTTGATGATCACCTGCTTCTCTGGGGCATACTTTCTTCTGTGTTGCTGGACGGGCTACATCGATGGGTCAAGGTTGAGCTTGTGCACCACCATCGCCCTAGGAATCCTGGGAAGATGCTCATTAGACCATGCAAAGACTTGGATGTACTCCAAAAGAAAATCTTTATATTGCTTTCATACATTAGGTGGTAAGTCAGCTCCGATTTTGGCTTCAAGAGTCGGGTCACCTTTGAGGAAGATGGACAGTAGCTCACCACCAGGCCCTACATCCTCGACTCCCCCGACCTTTGTCTTCTTTCCTTCTAGCCTTATTGCATTGACCAAGTTTACATAGCACTTTCTAGCTATTTCCTAGTTACCTCAGACTTCCCTGATGCCATATTTGGTGGGAAACTTTAATTTTTGGTGAAAGGTGGAGGGCACAGCCTTCGTGTGGCTGAGGATACTTCGGCCAAAGATGGCATTATAGGATGACATCCCTTTAATCACTATGAAGTTAACCATAACTGTGACGCTCTTAGGAGGGGTACCGATAGTGATCGGCAGGCTTAGGGCTCCCTCGAGATAGGTTGCCTGCCCGTTGAACCCGCAAAGGGGGGTTTGAATTGGGCAGAGCTCACATCGCAACTGTAGCATCTTCGAGTCGATGAACTGAGAAATAAACTCACCATAGGATTCCGTAACTTGTACGAGAGAAAAACTCACGTAGATCGTAAAACACAACTCAGGACCCACAAAAGTGATCTGAAAGAATCCAGGGTATTACACCCTCATTGTCTTTGTTTGCTGGGAATGGCACATCTGTAGTTGAAGTGCCTTTACTCTTTGGTTCGGCCTGTTGGCTTGGCCGTCTTCCTTCCTGTGCGAGTAAAAATTTGACGAACGAGGGGACCGCTTCACCTACTACATGTTCGGGATAAAGACACGACGAAGGTGGGATTCTCACGCCCTTCACTTCGGGCTCGAGGAGTCGATAAGGTTACTCGCCTTGGAACATAATATTGTGATTGGCTGGGGGCAAACGTCCACACCTCCTCCCAGATCTGGTGGCATGTTGGGAAGTACAGGCTTCGGCCTGATTTGCTTCAGTCGACATGAAGCGTGACTCCTCATCCTCCTCTTCGGAGATCTGGACCATGTTGAACAGGGCCGAGAAATTGTTGCAAGACACAATGCTGCATTTTCTTTTATTCTTTGACTTCACCTTTTTCTCCTTCTTCTCATCTCCCATCTGCTCGCCCGAGGCTTCTTCCAGGGTGGTTTCCCCTTAGATTTCATTAGCATCTTCTTTGTCAAGTCTAAGAGACTCTAGTTGTTCCCAAGGAACATACTCTTTCAACTACACCGACTAGATTTTAGGTTGTTCATATTCCTCCAACTCATCGATGGCCGCCCATAGTCGTTTGATTATCGGGCTAACTTCTTTATGCATTCGCAAGAACATCTGCTTCTTATTGTTGTCGGTTGGCCTTCGGATGACCATGTGAGGAGCCATATCATGCCAAGCCGGGTTCACAGCGGGCGGCTCTGGCCGAGACGTGACACCATGGATTCGCACTCCTTGAGCGAGGTAGGATGTGGGCTTTTGTCTTGTCTTCTTCGACACCATGTCCCAACTTCTTTGATCTTCCGTAGGGTCCAGGATAAATGCCTCATAAGTATGCCTGGTGTAAACTTCTGACGCTTCTTTAGGCAATTGTTGATATAGGGATATCATGTTAACTGTTGCCCCCATTACGAGCATTTCATGAGGGCGAGGCAGAAGTATGTATACGACCCCTCATACATTATCAAACATGCAAACCTTGAGTTGAAGGAAGATCTATCCTATGAAGAAATGTCTATCAAGATTCTGGACAAGTCGGTCCATACCGATGGTCAAGGTCTTGTGGAGTAGGCGTGGAGCAGAAGAAGCCATGTGGGAGTCAGAAGAAGCGATTCGAAAGTAGTACCATAATTTGCTCTAAGGTCAGTAACCTTGGTGTCCCCCCGTTTCGATAAGCTCGGTGAATTTGGAGGACCAAATTTCTTAAAGTGGGGGAGGGTGTAGCATCTTGAATTTAGTTAATAATAAAAATTGTGTAGCACTCAGGTGACTTTCTTAAAAATTAAATTGAATCTCCCTTAAGGTAAATTTCAACCACTTTATGAAAATATAAAAAAATCATAATCATGTAGAAGATCAAAATTATAGAAACTTGGTCTTCTGGGTAGACCCCAAAATAAAATTTAATCAGGGACAAAATTAAGAGTTTTTGGCTAAAAATTAGAGTTTAGATCAACTGGCCCTTAATACGTCAAATTTGAACCCAAATCGAGCTCAAATGGGATCATTCCGGACCCAATCGATCGGCCTTGGATAGAAGCCCATGTCCCCTCGATCTTTGCGTGAAAACCATAACCCTAATGGCTCAATTTCGAGTGGAGGCTGCGCAACCTGGTCAAAGCATGAGTATCACGCGCGATCAATTTCCATGACTCTTCCCATCCTTATCATACCCTAGATGTAAACCTAACCACATAAGATGATGCCTAATACTCCCGAGAACTCCCTTTGGTAGCGGCGGCCGCTGGTGTGCACGTTCGTGGGAGAGACGTCAGATTTAGGAGCAGGTTTCCTTTCGTGGTTCCAGTGCCGACATCCCCTTCTTCTTCCATTTCAGGTAGGATCTCATAGGCCAAACCCTAATTAACATATGCCATCGTGTTCACCTTCAAGTTACCTTCATTTTGATAGTAAATACCCCAATTTCTATCCAGTATAGCATCCACAATTTAATTTTTAAGTAAGGCATGTCCAGATTAGGGTTCCGATAGCATTTTTCTACCTTATATCAATCTATTGTTAGGGTGCTAACAGGCTAAAGTTCTAATTAAACATGTTGTGTTGTACGAAATTTCATTTTTTCCTAACTTCTGCATCTACAGGTCTTAAGTTCTGATTGAGTGCTCCTGTGCCGACAGAGAAGAAAAGAAATAAAAAGAAGAAAATAAAAGATGCGCAGCTCCAACGGACAACCGCTAAAGTGAGACCCGGGAGCTCAACAGAGTATTCGGGACCATCCCTGAAGAAACAAGCAGAAGCCTGCACAACAAGTACAAGCCGGTCGATCGGCCAACCTTCGTAAAAGAAGAAAATAAACACAGTTGGGCCTAGACAAATTAAATGGGCCAAAGAATGACCAAGCTGTTCAATAAGCAATCAAATGGGCTTAATGGGCCAAAAGAATAGTCAAGTGAGATCAAAGGGGCAGAGTGGGTCGGATCATCCTCCCATCTGGCACCATGCTAAACCAGCGCGTAAAAAGCTCCAAGGCCGATTAATCTAGCGCGCAAAGTCTCGCACCGTTCTAAGCTCAGCCCTCGCTATAAAAAGCCTTCGTCTCGAACAAGAAACCCTAAGAAGAGAGAATCCAAGAAAAAAGAGAGAAGAGGCATCCAGAGGGAAAGAATCTCTGAGGGAAAGGGAGAGAAGGCGGCCAAAAAGAGAGAGAGCGCAGAGTATAGCAGGAGAGCTGTAGTGCTCGAGGGAAGAAGGTGGGTTCCCACCGGTAATGCCCAATCCGGGCTACAGTTCTCTTCCCCTATTATTATCTCCCCCCGTGAATCTCACGTAATTTCTCTGGTTCGCCAATTTTATAGCATGTATAGTTTCTTCTGAAGTTTAATAAAAGAGCAGGAGTTTATCCTGAGTGCTAATCGTCACTATTTGTATCTTCTCCCTCTCTTTCCTTTTGTGTTTACATGATAACCAAAGTAGTCTCTAGATTGAGTGGGTTGTCTCACGGGGTCATAGATTTTTGATTGTTTCGTTTCCTTAGCGAATTCCTGTGACCGAAGTCCCGTCGGAGGCCAGAGGCTCATCCTATTTCTCTGATGTGAGCTCTGGGCATCCTGAATAAAGGGAAATATCGATCTTCATTTCAGTTCGCTCGTGCTCGTCGTCTTGAATATGCGAACACATATACTATTATTTCTTGCATTTCGGCCCCATTAAAACCAAGGGATTGATCTGTATTTCTCAGATGCAGTCCGGGGGTGTTTATAAGAAGAGAGAGATTACAAATTTGATGAAGTAAGTGGATTCTTTTTCACTTATGAAATCATGTCAGGTGTCTGAGCGTCTGAGACAAACCTTCAGGGTGGCTACAAATAAACGAAAGAATACACAACAAGAGTCCCGAGACAAGCCCTCAAGATAGTCACAAGTACATAAAAGAATGTACATCAAGTGCAAAGCTTAATGCCTCCTGGGTTCATCCTGTTCTAGCTATGCTTCATAAAGCCACCCTACAGAAATTTAGTGTAAATAAGATCTTGTCTTCTATGACTTAGAATGGGCAACACTTCAAATTAAATCTAAGGTCGACCCAAAGCGGCTAGGCCGACAATCATACAGAGCAAAGCGCTAAGCAGTGCTCAAGACAGTCCCTGGGAAAAGCCGGAAAGACAACTATCAAGGAGAAGAGGTCAAGCCAAGCTCTTAGCAAAGCCAAAAAAGGAAGGCTCAAAAAGATGATGTCAAATCAAAAGGGCAAGTCTTAGTAGGAGAACCCCAAATTAAATCCTCGGCAATGCCCGAAAGGCAAGATCGACGAAGAAAATCTAAACTTAAACTCTGAGCAAAATCGAAAAGACAAGTCTCAGAACAAAGAACCCCGAACCAACAGGGTTGGCAGTATCGATCGAAACCGATACGTTTCGGCCGAAATGTATCAGTTTCGGTCGTAACCGAAACGATACCAGACCTGCTCACTGTAGCAGGTTCGAAACTTAAAAAAAATAAATTTAATGGCTTTAGGCGAAATCGGTCGATTCGCCCGAAACTTACATGTTTTGGCCGGAAATCGTCCGCTTTCGGCCAGAAACCGTCCGCTTTCGGCTGAAACCCATGTGAACTCCCCTTTTAGGAGTTCACTTCCTGTTCTTCCTCAGATCTGAGGCAGAAAGGGCCTGCTGCTGCTATGTTGGGTGTTGCTGCTGTGCTGTGCTGTTGTTGCCTGCTGATGTTGAGGGGTTGTTGCTGAGGGTGGCAGGGTGCTGCTGTTGCTGTGCTGTAGGGTAGGGAGACTGCAAGGTTTTCTTGAGGTAAATTTGGGGTTGGCTTTGTTTTGTGTTTTTTTGGTTGGGTTGAAAGTTTTTTTTGTAGGTTAGTTTTTCTGTTGTAGGTTAATTTTAAACCCCAAAATACAGGATTTACAGAGTAAAATCAGTACTATGCATGATGAATTAGATTCTGTATCACAACGAGTCTATTCTTTGGAAGCAAAAACCTTTCGATTCTTCTGTTTCTGCTGATACATTACCCGATTCTGTGGGATCACTCCGGTTTCGTTCTCATGAGTTTCCTAAGCATAATGGAACTTCAAATCCATCAGAATGGAAATTTAAGACTAATAGATACTTTTTGTACAATCAAATTCCCGATTATCACAAAGTATCTTTTACTTCCTTTCATTTGGAGGGCGAAGCCCTACAGTGGTTCTGACACTTCTCCAACACCAAAACCCCGTTAACATGGCTAGATTTCTTGAAAGGTTTAGAATCTCGCTTTGGTTCAATTTCGGTTGTTGATTCTCATGGCCAACTCAGTAAGTTTAGGCAGACTGGCACAGTGTCCGAGTACCAAAGGCAATTTGAAGCTCTGTCCAACAGCGTTACTGGAGTTTCCGAAGACCATTTATTAGGCATCTTCTTAAGTGGACTGCGTGATGAATTATCATGTGAAGTGAGATCTTTCTTCCCTCAGACATTGTCACAAGCTATGGAACTCACAAGGATTCAGGAACAAAAATTCCTCTCCAAGCGCCGTTTCACACCTCATTACAACTTCTCCACTTCACAACCTTCCAAATTTCCACCGGCCCAAAATGTCCAACCTCCTGTGACTACTCCAACTAAACCTTCTCCCACTCCTGTTTGGAAACTTACAACTCATCAATTACAAGAAAGAAAAATGAGGGGACTATGCTACAACTATGATGACAAATGGACTTCGGGCCATATCTGTCAGTCTCAGAAGTTATTCTTTTTGCAGCTTATTCCAGATTCTACAGATTATGACATGGGAGATATTGATGACACATGTTCAGAACATGCTTCTCCATCGGATATGGAACCTTCCTTATCCTCCCATAATGTGCCAAATTTAGTTTCCCCTGGTACTCTTCAGTTACAAGGTAAAGTGGGACCTCTCTCAGTACTTGTTTTAGTGGACAATGACAGTACACATAATTTCTTAGATCCATCCATTGTTCAAAAGCTGGGATTAACTATCACACACCAAGATTCCCTACCAGTTAAGATAGCTACAGGGTTACAGCTACCTTCACCGACGCAGGCGCAACGCGCGAAGGACGCGCTCGCGCGCACTACGCAGGCCGTCGCCGCGATGCGACAGGCGCAGACCGCCGCGCGCGCCGCCGCGCAGGCCGCCGCGTCATCCGTCACCAACGGGCTCGGCGCCGGCGGTCTTCGTATCGCCTCCGGCGTCGGTTCCGACGCCTCGCTCTGGCAGAACGCGAATTTCCCGACGCAGTCCGTATCCGGAAACACGACACAGGTGGAAATCGTCCAGACCGCCGCGAAGGCGATCCTGACCTGGGACGAGTTCAACGTCGGCCAAAACACCGCGCTTTATTTCAACCAGACCGCCGGCGGCGCGAACGCCGGACAGTGGATCGCGCTCAACCGCGTGACCGACGCGACCGTCAACCCGACGCAGATCCTCGGGTCGATCAGGGCCGAGGGACAGGTTTACATCGTCAATCCGAACGGCGTCATCTTCGGCGGCGCCTCGCAGGTGAACGTACACACGCTCGTCGCCTCCGGTCTCGATTTCAAAGGCGCCACCGTCGCCGACCGCAACGCGACCTTCCTTCAGGGACTCGCCTACGACGACAACCGGGCGAACTATACGCTCGGCATCGATGCCGGCTCCGGACGCGCCACCGGTGACGTGACCGTGAAATCCGGCGCGCAGATCGTGACCGACGAAACCGGCACGATCTACCTCTTCGGCAAAAACGTGACGAACGCCGGCACGCTCACCGCGCCCGGCGGCCAGGTCGGCATCGCCGCCGGCGAACGCGTCTGGGTTTCCAAAAACTGGCTCTCGCACACCGACAACGACACCCAGCCGCAGTACCATACGGATCCGAGTCTGCGCGGCCTCCGGCTTTCCGTCCAATCCGGCGGCGAGGCGGTCAACTCCGGCACGATCGAAGCCGACCGCGGCAACATCACCGTCACCGGCAAAAACGTCACGAACGCCGGCGCGCTGATCGCCACCACGTCGCCGACGGCGAACGGCTCCGTCACGCTCGTCGCCGGCGACGGTGCGGCGAACGATCCGCTTTTCCGGATGTTCGCGACGACGTTCGGCAGCCTGAACCTCGCGTCCGGTTCCGTCATCTCCATCGCGCCGGACAACGCCGCCGACACCGGTTTCGCGAGCCAGTATCTCCCGTCGCAGGCTATAAAATAATTGTTAACCTAATTACTTAAATGAAAAACCCTAAAGAAAATTTGAAATAAGATTATTGGGCTAAGAGATTAGGGCTTTTGTGTTAACTTTGAGTTTGGGGAAATCCACCCATAACTAGCCTAATTGGACCCCAATCCTTGACTTATTGGGCTCAAATTGAAGCCTAAACCCTAACCCATCATTTATGGTCGATCATCCTTTGAAACCCTAACCCTAGCCCTCAATTTGGGTTGGCAGTGTGAGATAAGGGAAATCGCAGGTTTTGGGTGGATTTTTCTCCAACAATAATCTTGGCCAAAATAGGACTCTAGAGAGCTCCCTAGCTCTATAAATTGAGCCCACGCCTCCTAGCAAACCCTATTTGCTTTGGAGGGTGGCGACGTTCGAGATCGGGGGAGGATTCGATGATCGAAGGTGAGGTCATCTAGGGTTCTGGAGTTCGTCATCTTCTTCCTCTTAGATTGCCTAAGGTAGGTGTTAACCTCTGGCCAAACCTTCTATTTTATATATCAAAACATGCATCTTTAAGTGCTCTTTCATTTGATACTATTTTGCCCAATTTCTATTAATTTTATCGGTCGAAATCGATGTTTGAATTGAGGTGTGTCAAAGCTCGTTGGGAGATGAGTTTCTGTTTCAAATTGCGGTGCTAATAGGGGCCGCGTCCAATACTGCAGTGCCCCAATAGACTGCATTCTTGTAGGCTCTTTTGTTTTCAAAAAAAAAATTGAATGAACATGACCTCTAGATAAACTGCATCTATCTAGATCGCGGGTGGGGTCTAGACTGCATTTTGGCCCTAGGTTTTCTAGTGAGCCCCAGCTTTTTCCCATGTTTGATCTCTGTTAATTAATGTTAGACAACATGTTCCTAGGTTATATAAATGATTTCAGAATGTACTATATAACTAGGTCTCATGGAAAATTGCTTAATCTTTAATAAGTTGATTAGATCCATGTTCTCTTATCTGTCTTGATGCTTATATTATCTCCATGTTATCTCATGCAGTAAAAGAGTAGATTAACCTACTGTTCAACTTATTAGTTCATAATCTTCTGTGGATTCATGACATGCTAGCCTTACTGATATTTGGTGCTTTTCATAGAGTAGAACTTG
The DNA here is from genome assembly GCA_024336825.1 of Amorphophallus titanum. NCBI lineage: Eukaryota > Viridiplantae > Streptophyta > Magnoliopsida > Alismatales > Araceae > Amorphophallus > Amorphophallus titanum. Next base: position 28,714,197 of record JANBPO010006859.1, read on the forward strand.
ATGAGTTTTGTTTAAGCGTCGGATGGGGGGTGTTGTGCTAGATGGGAGTGGCGCCAAATCAGTCCTTTGTTTTCTTTCTTTTCTCCCTTTCTTTCTGCTGCCAATTCACCCCTCTCTTCATTTCATTTCTTATTTTTCTTATGTCTTTTTTTCTTCTGTCGCCGATTCCCTTCTTTTCCCTCTTCTCTTTCCCCGACGGATGGGGGTGGTGCTAGATGAGAGTGGCGCCAGATGGGAGTGGCGCCAAATCACTCCTCCCTCATCTCTTTTCCTATTTTCTTTCTCCCTTTACGTGTGCATCTTCATGTGTGCATCGACGCACTCAATAGGGTCCGTCGACACACCCCGTTGATCACCTTAGAAAGCAGCTCGCATCTTCATGCCTACATTGGCGTCGCTTGTGAGGTGCGTCAACGCAGCGTGTGAGGCTTGTCAACATAGCCGTTGATCAGGACCCTTTTCAGCTCGAATGGCTATGCTGCTGAGTTGACATACCAATATGAGCATGTCGACACACTCTTCTTTTCTTCTTCTATTGTCCTTGTTCAGTTCGGCAAGGCTTGACGTTCTTGATGGTGAATTTTAGGTGTCAACAAAACCCCAGTTATCTAACTTATTTTAAACTTAATTCATTCTGAAAACTAAGTTAGTTTTAAATGAGGTAATTTTAACTTCAAGCTCAAACTAGATATCCTAATTAGATTCCGTCAGCTCTCCCAAGTCACTCTCGCCACCAGGTCATGTTGGAACGATCGGCATGCTAATCATATTGCTATTTTAGATTTTAGACTCCCAAATCCCAGTTATCTGACTTTTTTAAAACTAAGTTTTGAAAACTAAGTTAGTTTTGAATTGGGTAATTTTAACGCCGAACCCAAACTAGATATCCAAATCAGATTCCGTCAGCTCTCCCAAGTCACTCTCATCACCCAAGTCGTGTTGGTATGATATGCGCACCAATTAGACCAGTATTTAGCCCCTGAACCCTAGATATATGATTTGTTCTAAACTGAGTTAGTTCTAAATTGAGTAATTTAAATGCTGAGCACAAACCGAGTATCCAAATCAGATTCCGTCAGCTCTCACAAGTCACTCTTACAACTCAGGTTGTGTTGAAATAATCGACACACTAATCAGACCAGTATTTTAGATGTTGACCATCCAAAATCCCAGACATTCGAATTGGGGTTGGGTTTGGATCTTGTTATTTTGGATCCGGGTTCGGATCCAGAATGATCTGACCCGTTGACACCCCTAGAAGTTGGCATTTGAAAATAAAGGAAAATTGTCTTACATGGAAGGCAACCAGGATAATTAGAATGATATATTGTATTATTAACAGTCTCATAAGATGCTGCATAAGTAAAAGATATACCTTACGTTTCTCGGAATTCTGATACGAAGGTTTTTTTCATCCACCCTTCACAATGTATATGGACATGATGAAAGTAGAGCCGAACATGTTCAGCACTTCAGCCACCTGGCCGCATAGTCCGTAAGTGCTCCAAAATATTTACCTTACCGGTCAGCTGTTCAACCAATCCTAAGAAATTGGAAGAAGAATACTAGGTTTAAACCATATAGGCATTAAAGCCATCTGGCAGACATTCCTCTGTATAGAAGGACATCCACATAACAATCCACTAACTTATATGTAACAGGAAACACTAAATGCATTACTATTACACAGGCATATTTGGACTTCAGCCAGAAAGATGTAATACCATTGGCGTAATGGCGGCAATCACGGATGCCAACTACCAGATCAGTGTCCCAGTCTTCATTAAATTCATCAGCAACTTTTACACCATCTGCATTTGAGAATCCAACAAACCAGCACCTGCTCTTAGGCATCCTATCCAATGTCCTTTTCAGGATAACTCCTGGTTTAGAAGAAAAGAGTCAGAAGTATAAAACAGAATACACTCACCTTGTAAGAGACAAATGCATTGATTCACAGGTTCTTGGAAGAAAAAATGGTAAGCCCCATTTATTTAGCATAGAGAGAGGGCACAGATCAAAAATCACTTCCTTTTATGCCAAGATGTAGAAAAAGCAATATAAAGTTGGAGGCACAAAATGAATCAAGATATTAAAAGGCAGACCAGAAACCTGAACTACCATCAGAGCCGCTGATCTGCTAATCCGCGTACAATGCAAATCTCTACATGAGATAACCAAGTCCCCAACTCATACTCGTTGAAATATTAATGTTATATGCATGATTTTGTCATCCTTCCATTGCCTCTCATCCATGGCCTGCTATTAGGTTTTTCTTATTCTTTCTTGAGTTTCAGGTATCCCTGGTTGGGTCGGAATGGGCCTGGTTGGGCCAATCTAGACCTGGTTTGGCCGTCCCGATCCGCGCGTGCATTTGGACTGTGGATTTACCCCTCTCCACTTGACCCCCTCCTACTCCTGAGCCAAAATTTGGGCTCGGAGAGTGGTATGCTATGGGGTAGTGTTGGTGGCTCAAGTGGGGAATGTCGTTGCCGACAGGGGCCATTTAATGCGGCTGTCCTGGGGGCGAGGGTATGATGATGACGCTTTCCTCAAGCAGACATGGGGAGACGCTTCTGGGAGTTTGATACGTCGTGACGCATCCCGCCAGGGTTGCCGGGATAAATACGTAAATGTCCCGTATGCTTGCGTCTTACGTTTTCTCTGCTTAGGGCTTTTCCCCTTTTGTTGCATCGGTATTCTGAGAGGATCCATGTGTCGTGAGAGTGACTTGAGGGAGCGGAGAATCGCAGAGGCCTTCACGGAGTTGGCAGAGACCACGGCGGCAGTGGTCCGCAGGCTTCCTCCTCCTCCGGTATCTTCAGATTCTATAGTTTCCTCTTCTTCCTCTCACTCTTTGCACTTCTTTATGGCGGAGCATGATCCTGTGGTTGAGGCCTGGAGGCCTGAACAAGGTGTAGGAGGTTCGGTGCCGAGCCATCCTCTATGCAGTGAGTTGGGTGAGGTCGAGGTGAAGGAGATTGAGGCCTACTATGAGCTACCGTGGCAGTATTTCTTTTCCTCTGCCAAACCTCAAGAGTCGAGCCTAGATACTCATTCGGTTCTCTTTTACATTTTTCTTCTGGCTTGGAAGTGTGGCTTTCGCCTTCCTCTCCATTCCTACATTGCGCAATTGCTGCAATTCTACCAGCTGGCTCCAATCCAGTTGGTCTCCAATTCCTACACTTTCATCTTCTCTTTCATTTTCCTTTGTCGCCTGTGCAGTTTTGATCCCTCTTTAGACCTCTTCCATGCTTTCTTCGAGTTGTAGGAGTAAATCCACACTGGGAAGGGCTTCTTCTATCTTCAAGCAAGGAAGGGGAGGAGCTGTATGACCCTTTCTCATCGGGATTCTTTGCACAAGGGGTGGAAGACTCAATTTTTCTGGGTAGGGGCTAGTAAGGGGAATCCCAACTGGGGGTTCCCTGACAAGCCAAACTTCCATAGAAATTCACATTTGATCTGACCTATGATGAAAGGGCCGGGTTGGAAATATTTACATTTGATCTTCCCACCTCATTATTGGAAAGTTTGATTGATAATGTTCATTCGAGTGATGAGTGAGATGAAGGGTCCTTATTAGAAAATTTCAAATTTGATCTGGCCCTTGAGCCATATCTCATCATGTCTGAATCATTGGATCAATTAGATTCTAGGCTCTCACTTTCTTCCATTAAAATTCCTTTGACAGTACCGCCTCTCCAACATGACATTCTAGGACCTGAGGGGGATGGACCAGAAATATTCACCTTTGATTTGACTCCCCATTAGGCAGATCAATTGCTTAATGTCCTTAATGCTCATAAGGCTGTTACTGAGAGGAATGTGGCTAATAATGACAATCTTATTCATCAGCCACCACTGCCTGACCAAGTTACCGTGAATGAAGTAGTCACTAAAGGGGTAGTCAGGAGGGATGATACAGGACAAGGGGACCAAAGGGTTGATGTTGTGCAAAGGTTCCCCCTCGATCTTGACAGATTATTGGCCTTTGATCCATTCATGATCCCTAAAGATGAAAGTTGGCTTATGCACATAGTTAACGTTAAAATCAATAATGTCCGAGACCCACATATTTCTAGCCCTAGTCCGATGCTTACTCTTGTCTTCAAATGGTATGAGGGCTGGAATTTGAAGGAGGACAAGATCACTTGGTAGCTCATTCTTCATGCCACCCGTTGGTTACTGAGCTACATTACGTCTGACTGAAGACATTACATTTAGCACTTCTTGGGAGGCAACCCAAAGTTTTCATGATTTTCGTGTGCTAATAAATGGCTTCTTGGGAGGCAACCCAAGTTTTCCTTGTGTTTTTGTTTTTGTTTTGCAGGTGTGAATAAAAGATAAGTTGGGGGAGAGAGTAGATTACTTGCACCTATGCCTCACCTTTAATGGCCAAGTACCGCCTTTTATTCAAAAGCCGATCCCGTCAACGTTCACTTCCGTCAGGTTGTTCCGTTCCTTCACAAACTATCATGTTTACATTGTTCATTATTCCATATCGTTCATGTCATTGAGGACAATGTCATTTAAGTTAGGGGGACGAAAATCATGTTGCACATGTTGCATTCATATACAACCTCATTTTCTAAATTATATTTTAGTTGCCGCTCGAAGAAAGTAGTTCTAGTGGGAAGTTTTCACACCAAGTGATGCTACGACAAATTAATATGTTGTCTTTTTTGTCATTAGGCCTTTGATGATGATTATTATTAAAGGCTCGAACACTATATCAAAACCTAGGCATTTATCTTTGTTAGACATCCTTTGAAATGATTTCTATGGGGTTGAATAGTGAACTTTGAAATAGAGCATTTACATTGATTTCACTTTTTTCATAATGATATTCTTATTTTTTAGGTGCTGAACTTTAGCTTCTAATGCAAGATGTTGCTTTATAAGTTATGCGAAATAAGTACTGAGGAAGGAAAAACATGCTAAGCCGACACGGCCCAATAACATTATATTCATTGCAGTCCAAAATAACCCTGCCCGTAGCGGCCATCTCCAGTCATTTGGTGGTCTTGAAATGCGGCCCAGTTGAGGTCCATCAAAGTCAAACCGACCAACAGGCAAGAACTCCGTGGTCGTGCGTGCTAGACATTGTAAAACTTACCAACATATGAACTTTGGTTCCGCCATTATAGGACTTATCCCGACAAACATCGAGTCACGCCCACATTGTCGAGATACCCACCACGTCTCCAGAGAGGGGGCGAGTGATAGTGAAAGATCCCCACAATCGAGCAGGACATCACTCACTCCACTAACCACGTTATCGCTAAGTTAAGGAAGAGACGACGTCTCAACTTCGAGTATAAATAGACCCCCAAACGGACTTACAATGAAGAGGACATGTGGAAATACACACAGAGATGCATACAGACAAGGACTCCAACAACATCGAAGGCAAGCGACACAGAGTGGGAAGATTGAGTGGTCTCCACCCTGTTATCCCCGCTTTGGCCTTGTCTCCGAGCACTCTCCTACTCTTCGAGCATTCCCCATGTCTCTGAGCACCCTCCACGACGCACTGCATCCTCTCCACTCAGCATGCTCTTGACACTCCCTCTTCTCCTCACCTTCTCTATGTTCCTACACTTATCTCTGACTTAAGTATCAGAGGGTTGTCTCCTAGGATCACTTCCAGGGATCCTTCTAACACTCTATCTAGTACTTGCAGGTTTTCTCATGGTGCACAGTCGTTCTTTCCCGTCGAATAAATTTTAAATGACTCGTGGCAGGTGCATAAGGGGTGCACATGGATGGCGAAGCGTATATGGGTGTGGAAGGTGGGGAATCGAGGTCAAGGAAAACTTGGAGTTGTTGGCAGATGAAGCGGGCTCGGTTGTAAAGCAGTTGCCAAGAGGTAATGTCGTTGAGGGCAAAGATAAACTGGTACTCAGGCATTGCATTGGAAATTAACATCTTAATCTACTCCTGGTCTTGATGCTGTTGAAGGAACTTCTCTTGCACAATTTGAAAATTCACAATCTACTCTTGCGTCAATGAGAAGAATTAATCCCGAGCCGGGCCTTCTAATGATAGACCAAATAGATAAGCTATCAAGCGTTGGTCTTGCCAAAATTAGGCCGAATCATACAAAAACTCCTTCAAGTGCGCATATGGGTCACCGGCTCCACCATAACAACGATATGCAGGAATTTGAGAAGGAGGTGAGAGCCGAAGATCTTGAAATGCAAATGGGACACTTAAGGAGGATTTGGGATCAAATCGACATTAGAGTTCATCAAGATGGTGTTGGGTTTGAGAAATCATCTCCTGGATAGGGAGAGATCAAGAGCAATGTCGGCTAACTTGAGCAAAAGGTTGTGAATTTGGATGTGGAACATGATAATGTGCTGGATAAGAGGATCCGGACTGACAAGAAGAATGAGAGCCCATTCTAGGAGTGGAAATATACATGGGCTTGGATTGAACCTGGGCATAAGGACCCACTAGGCCAACAGCATAAGGGGAAAAGGGAGGAGGCCCATTAAGGTGAGATTGGACATTAGAAACTAGGCCAGTAGTATGAGAAGGAGAAGAATGAGGCCCATTAAGATGATTTTCAATGAGTTTTTGGGCCTGGGCTGGATCTATCTGACAAACAAGGCAAGATAAGTGGGCTATGAGATTAGCTTGCCCCTTGGATGGGCCAGGGGAACCATGAGAAGATAGGCCCGCATGGAAAGAAGAATCCACGTGGGAGTAAGAAAATTGTGAAGGTGAAGGGTACATAGGGTTGAAACGATACTGTATGAGGGCAAATGGAGACTTAATATAGGAAAATCAAGGAAATATAATTATCGGAGAGGGCTCACAGATCAAGGAGTAGGGCAACCTGGGGGAAGATGGTAGGGGACAGACATACAACGTCCCGAAGTCTGAGAACGCAACGGTTCACCCTACACGGGGTTCCGAAGGTCCGATAGATAAAAACACACGTCAACTGCTAAACTCGATCCGGGACCCACAAAAGTGATCCAAAACCCACAGATCCTGATCCGATAATTATCTGAAAAATTTGGGGCATTATAGCTTTGGTTCAAGGTGATTCTACCATGCATATGCATGAAATCTTCATAAAGTTCATGAGCAACTTCAAAGGGTGGAAGTACATGCATTTGAAACTTTATTTGCAATTGAAATTCCTTCATGAGGTAATGTGGGTACGAAGATGCCCTGGCTATTTTAGTGAAAACATGTCATATCTGATTACTTTATGAGAATTCCACATAGTTTTGTCATGCAAATGACATTTGATAGGAACTTCTTTATGTAAAAGATATCATTAAACACTTCTCTGAACTTATGGATCAATGTAATTTCGTAGGCGCAAGAAACATGCATATGCAAGCATGCATGGGACCAAAGGGGCTGGATTGAGCACCCTAGACATGGGGTGCGTCGACGCACTCCCCAACCAGCAAGCATTATATGGGGGTCTATTTCAGGGCATTTGGATTGATTTAAGGCTCCTATCTCATGCAAGAGGATGCATGCAACCTGTGGAATGCGTGAATGGTCTTGACAGGCCAAGTGCATGTGGCACACATGGATTTGGTTGGGTTTTCATGGAGAATGACCCTTGGCACATGGCAGAGTACTTGATTCACGCATAGTGAATATTTTCATTCGGACTTGTTCTGGAATGCCATCATTCACCATTTGATATACCAGAGGGGTTATGACTTGCAGAGAATCAAAATGGAGTTTTCATGATATCTTTTCTAGTTTTATGAATCGGTGCACATATGGTGATGCGAATGCCATGCATGCTTCCAACTTATGAAAGTGTTCAAGAAATCCTTTTCTGCACTAGTAGATCGATGCATGTATGCGGAAAAACCATGAATGATGAACAGGCAAGCATGCTCGGGTCCCTACAAGACCATTTTTTGTGAAGGCATTATGGAGAATCATCATATGGATGCAATATGCCACATGCAAACACTAGTGCAAGAGTTTTCTATTTTTTTTTAGCTGAGAACTTTGACTATTTTCAGTAATTTCCCATCCTCTTCAGGGGCTACCTTACATGGATGAACTTCTACTTCGTAGATGAGGGAGAAGGGCGAACAGCCCATAGGGGTTTTGTAGATTGTCCAGTAGGCCCATAATGCCTCAAAGACCTTTTCACCCCAATCGCATTTTCGGTGGCTGACCATCTTAGCCAGGAGCTTGCAGAGGGTCTTGTTGAAGGCTTCGGCTAACCCATTAGCCTACGGGTTGTAGACCGAAGAGTTTCTCCAGTCGATGTGGAATTTGGCCGCCAGTTAGTATACGGCCCTATTCTTGAAGGGTGTTCCATTGTCAGAGACTATGCGACTGGGGGTACCAAATCGGTAGATGATGTTGTGTCGGACAAATCTGGTAACCACCTTGCCGGTGACTTCCCACAGAGGGAGGGCCTCCGCCCAGCGGGAGAAGTAATCAGTGGCAGCCAAGATGTACTTGTAGCCCTTGGACGATGGCGAGATAGGTCCCGCGATGTCCATACCCCACTCAGTAAATGTCCAGGTGGGGGCTGTGGGATGTAACGCGTTAGGAGACCTCCTGGGTACCAGGCCAAAAGCTTGCAACTGGTGGCACGTGCGAGCGTACTAGACGCAGTCCGCGTACATAGTAGGCCAATAGAAGCTCTTGAGCTTAATGTTGTGCTTCATTCTATCTCCGGCCTGATGCGCACCGCACAACCCAGAATGAACCTCACGCATAATAGCTCGAGCCTCGGTTGAGGAGATGCACCTCAAGAGAACAGACTTGTCCTTCTCATGGACGAGTCAGTACAGGGAGTTGCCTTGGAACTGGGACATCGGCGGCAATGTCCACCAAAGTTTGACAAATATTTTCCTCAACATTTTCATCCCCATGCACCTCCTCTCCAGGGGGTGCCTGCGGTGGCATGGCATCATCCGTACTTTGTTAAAGGGGCCTTGGAGCTTGGACATCGGCGGCAATGTCCACCAAAGTTTGATAGATATTTTTCTCAACATTTTCATCCCCCTGTACTTCCTCTCCAGGGGGTGCCTGTAGTGGCATGGCATCATCCGTCACATATTCGATGGGGCTAGGAGGTGCTGCATCAGTGATAATGTGAGCCCCTTGCACCCTAGTCAGAAAGAAGGCCATCATTTCCTCAAGTAGCTGCTGCTGGTTGGGGGGGGGGGGGTTTTGGGGGGGGGGGGGGGGGGGAGGCGTCGGTGGTGGTGGGGAGGGATGCACAGATCGGGGGCGGTGATGGCGTGGAACGTGTTCAAGTTCTGCACGGCCCTGCGGGGGCTGGGGTCGATCATGATCCTCCTGGTGCTCGGCGTCGTCGGCGTCACGTACTACGCCGTCGTGATCACCAACTACGGCCCCACGGTGTACAGCGGCGGCCTCCAGGAGTCCGCCCTCGCCTTCGTCATCTTGGTCCTTTTCCATTGCCTGGTGCGCGCTTTTTCCCGTTGTCTTCCTGTGATCTCATGTGGAAAAATGGTGCCTTGGTGAGCTCTTTTGCCGGAGGGTGGGGGGAGTCGATCTGTGATCTTTTTGGTTGCAGACTTGATATATGCGGAAGAACTGGTTCAAAATTCCTGTCCAGACCTGTGTGTCTTATGCCAGTTCTTGCTGAATCTTATGTAAGCTCTTACATACGTTTGTGGTTGTGAATCTAATATAAGAAATTTATTCCGTGGTCCAAAAAGGAGAAATAGTTTACTCGCTTTACTGATCTTTGTTGGCAGTGCTAGTCATTGGGTCCACAGGAGACCTGTAAAATACGTTAGCCTGTGCTGTTGTCTTTTTTGTTTTATGCATTTGAGATATCTTAGTTAAGAGTATTTTGTCTAAGACTTAAATTCTAATATGATGTTCTCTGGTCATATGCGATTTATAGTCAAGGTCTTTTAGATGACTTGATTGCCACTCTAGCTTATAGGATGTCATAGTTTTTGATTTTCTGTTAATTACAAATGCTTGCACATGAAGTTGGGAGAAAAGCGGGCCTGTAAACATGTTGTGGTCTATTAGCTGGATTAGATATGAGTTGTCTCTGATGAAATGGGAAAAAAATCTGTTTATTTGATTGGTCATGATTCTGTGGGGCTACTTTTCAGTAGGGAACCAATGCGGACTGCAAATATTTTCTTTTCGGTCAGTTGCATTATATATGGCCTTTTTTTTCTACAAAGAATTAAAAGTCTTTTGTTTATGCAGTTGGTTATGCTTCTGTGGAGCTACTTTTCTGTAGTTTTGACAGACCCCGGCTCTGTTCCACCGAATTGGAGGCCTACTTTGGATGTGGAGAGGGCGGATGACCTTGGAGATCTCTAACAAGAATATCCTGCCACGTGGAGTAGCTCACTTTCTACACTAGACACGTGGACTCTCGCAGTGCACTTTTTGGATAAAATCATTGGGCAGGAACGTGGTTTCCATGCGCCCAAATAAAAATCTCATGGGGACCACAGGTTCACGCTCACTTGTATAAAAAGAAGTCAAGTGTTCAAGTTCAATACACCTAGGAGAAGACATCTGAGAAGAAAAATTGGGAGAGTTTGTGAGAAGAGTCAGAGCTAGAAAGCTGAGTGAAAGAGAGTTCGCTGGAGGAAGAAGAAGTAAAGAGTTATTGAAAAATAGAGTATCGGAAGTTGAGAAGAAGTTTGAGAGGAAGAAGAGAAAAGAAAGGAGAAGAGAGAGATCGTGTTCAAGCAACCAGCCTTAGTGAATATCAATGTTCATCAGTTCTTGGATCAAATCCAGAATTATTTTGCTCCTGCGAGAGCTATATGTTTTTCTTTTTTCCTCTTTGAGTTTTTTGATTTCTTCTTTGTTGTAATAGCAAGCTGTGTTGCTCAGCATTGCAGAGGACTGTTTCCTTTGGACAGCAAGCTGTGTTGCTTAGCGGTGAGGAGTGATTCCTCAGATCAAGCTGTGAGGCAACAACTAGGAATTCCACCTCAGATAGCAAGCCGTGTTGCTCAGCGGTGAGGATCTGTTCCTCAGTTAAGCAAGTTGTGAGGCTCAGCGGTCTAGGATTTATTCCCCAAAGCTGTGGATCAGTGGTTGTAGGGATTAATCCCCGAAGCTGTGGATCAGTAGTTAAGCTGTGTATCAGCAGAAGCCACACTCAGATTTGAGTGTGGGGTGGATGTTGGTTTGCTTGGTGCGAACCGAACCACCAAAAAATCCCAGTGCATCGTGGTCTATGATTGTCTGATTGACCAACTCCATATCTTCTATCTTCTTCACAGGTTGAGTTAGATGTTTGTTTAAGCACGATACGTTAGATAGCTATTCTTCATTGAAGTAGCTTATGAATGCGAAATGTTTGTCTGAGTGATTAGAAGAGTCTCAGTTTGCATGTCTGCTTTACATCGTTTCTGGATGAAGCCTAGTAATTAGTACTGTCTACTAGTTATCTTTTGTTCAGTTCACTTGTGATTTGGCTAAGTTTTATAGTGATGTTAATCCTTATTCATGCGTTTCTTTTACTACGTGATAAAAGGTAATACTTACGTTATCATAAACGTAGGTATATCCTTTTATATACGTGTCTATAAGTGACTTTACCTACACTTCTATTGGACTATTCCTACACTTTTAAAGCGTAAGAATATGTCAATCTATACCTAGTCATGCGCAAGAAAACGTAGGTAAAAGATTTACCTATGTTTTTTGGACCTATACCTATGTTTTAGAAACGTAGGTAAATGCTAATTTTCTTGTAGTGTTGCCTCACTCTCCGGGAGAGGTGGGCAGGCTAGGGAGAGTAGGCGTGGTGTAAGATACCAGTGGACGTATCCGGCTGATACTAGCGCGTGAGTACTTCTGTCACCGATGGGTTTAGTTTTCTGACTGTGAGCCGTGGTTCCCCAGAGTAGAGTTAGTGCATTCTGACTGGGTGACTTTAGCGTGATTGTGACTTTCTTTAGATCGGCGGTTCCGACTCGAGATCGCAGTTTTCCCTGTGAGGGTAGGAGTAGCATAGACTTCGTAGCTCCGCTGTTTATTGTCATTATTGTTCTAGCCACCGTTATTGTTATCGTTAATATTATAGATGCTTTGCCACAACTGATGTTCTTGTTATTGTTGTTATTATTACTATTGTTATTATTGTTACTGCTTACCGCTTTCGTTGTGGTGAGGATCCACGGGACCCCTACTGAGCCAATGAGATGAGACACACTCTCTACTTTTTCAGGTGCAACGCTTCTCCTCTAGGTGGTGCATCTCGATCGGAGGACTTTTAGTAGCCAGCTCGTCAATGCCCGGATATGTCCCGTAGCAATGTACGTTTCTTTTCTCGTTGACTGCACTTATGGATTGGACTCTATAGTTACGTTAGATTGTAATAAAATGTTAATTTTATTTCTATCAATTCTTTATTAATTATGTAATTTTTTTCTGCTATTGTTTAGAATTTCAATGCATAATCACAACACCCCAAATAACCCTTCCTAGCTTCCCAACTCATGAGTGACGGCGTAGGATCCGAATGGTATCAGGTTTGACCCGGTATCCGAATCTTAGGTCGTTACATTCATAGTTTTCAACTTGCGAGAGGTGGAGGTGTACCTAGTGATAGAGTACATTTTTCCCTTGACTCCCCGTGATGGAATTATGGTGGCATCTCCAGATCTGCATGATGTAGAGGAGGAGGAGGAGGAGGCTGCTCCTCCACCTGAACTGTAGGTGGGGCTTTCCCTTGAGCTTCCTACTGTCCTTGCTCTTCTTCTTCTCCCTAATTTTCAGATTCTTCTCCATAAACTCTCACATCTCTGTATAACTCTCCATCAGGACCCCAATAATAGCCAAAGTATGTGAATAGCTTGTGTTTGTTCTATATATCATCTTGCCATACTTGAATTGACACTTCTCCTGTCAAGCTGATCCCAGCATAAATGAATACTCCAGTCAATTGTGATGCATATGGAAGAGATCTCCTTCTTTGGGTACGGCATGACCCAACTAAATCTATAATGAGAATACCCATGTTGATGGTCATCCCATTCATTACATGATAAAACAGGAATCTATGCACTTCTGTCACTGCATCTCAGCTTCCACCCTTGGGATAGATGAGGGTGGTAAACATATGGTGCAAGATGCATTGCAATGGAGGGAAGTAATTGGAATTCAACGTGATCAAGTTACTAACCCCGTGTATGTATTCACTGCAGGTCATGAGCATAAAAGTCTCCGAAACATGACCATGACCAAATGTCATATCAGTGCCCCTAGCGAAAACTCCTAGGGTGCTCTCAAATAAATCTAGAGTGATAGTGATCTCTACTCCTTTGACAATGGTGTGTAAACGATCATTTCTCATGTTCAGGTTCCCATAAAGCTCTTGGACAAGACTGAGATAATACCTAGAGTATCTTGTAACAAAATCAATCCACCCATCTTGTATTTCAGAAACAACACTCAAATCTGGCAATAGCTCATTCACCTCATCAAAATCAACCAAATGGGGGTTGAGTATTGGCCGTAGGGGCATCGGCGGTGCATGTGGAGGTGCACAAGCCTGCTGTGGTGGAGGAGCTGGGGCCTCACCTTGCTTGGCACTAGACTCCCCCTGAGTAGACCTCCGAGAGCTTCTTCTAGGCGCCATATAGACTCAAAAACTACTGTGGAAACACTTAGAAGGCTAACCTCCTAGGGGGGTGTTGAACCCCCTCCACATGTTAATTTCGATTTATTTTGATGTTGACTAAATGGACTTTTGTAAGCTGAAAATGAGGTGAATTCGCCCAACAGTCGCACCTCTTTGTAACAACTGGCAGCAAAAGGCTCACAACCTTGGGTTCTGATGCGAATTGGGTTTCCACCTCCACAGAAGAGTTTGGGTCAAGGGCCCAATATTTCTAATGGGCCAAGTTTCATCGCATTTGGTTGACTGTGGCCCAAGCTATCCCTATTTTAATGGGTGACTATTTTTCTATAACTATCTCGACCTATTTTCATAAACTCCTTCTTAATTCCTATTAGGCCTAATTTTCAGAAGTTATACTCTTCATCAAGTTATTCCTTACCCAATGGTAATTACGTGAGCTTTAATTTCATGTACTTCTGACCTCGTTACATTAAGTTAGGAATTTCCTAAGGATCCTTCAATAAGCTATCTAGATTCTAGCTCATGGAGTTCATGGGCCTGAATTGCACTCGATTGGGCCAGTGTCCAATTGGTGGTCATTACACAAAACTTGACTTTTATTGAATAATAATCAAAAGTACATAATATTGACTCTTTGACTAACTAGACTCAATAAATGAAAAATTATATAATTGACACTTGACTAGAACTAGCTATGATTTCTCTCCTTCTTTATTTGCTCTCAGATCCATCACTTGAATAATCTGAATCTGACCTGCTAGAATGTTCTAAAAGGATTGAAAAAGTAGGGTATGAGCACACTTGCCTAGTAGGTATCTTCGTATCAACATGAAGGTAACGTTTAAGTAATTAGTATTTTAGCTCTAGAAAAGAAGAATAAATACAATACGATGAAATACGTGAATAAATAAAAGTAACCATGCCAGTAGCAAGATAAGATTATGAAGATAAATATTTGATATGGAATTTTGAGAGAATAAACAATCAAGAATGTATAGTGACCTTTCATGTAACAAGAATGTACTAGCATGTATCAAGAATGTACTTTTCACAACTAGGAAGGTCATGGTCTAGAAGGTCATGTATTTCAAGAACGTATATATTCCTGTAGAGCCTCGTGGTTTTCACCCGTCTATAAAACAAGTACTCCCAGCGCAATGCGACGCCAGTATTCATCATACCCCATGATTTATAGCATGTTTCTGGCAATCAGTCGTGCGGGCTAGAGTCGAGCCCTTGGACACAATCTGTGCCCGACCTGCATCTTCAGATCTCAGATTTTGGTGGACTCTATCTCTTAAAACCATGGTGGAAAGTTCTAGGTTTTCTGTAGTTTCTATATAAAGGGCCCTATGCAGACTGTGTGACGGGGGCGTGTTTCCAAGGCGACGGCGAAACCATGCTGCACTTTCTTCATCCTCCTTCATCCCAATCCTAAAGAGTGAAGTATTATATTTGTTTAGGTTCTATTTAGACTTTATTTCATCATCATTTGCCCTCTAAACTTCACCCCTACTTTTGGCAAATCATCACAGTTTGCTGATTTTCTGCTGTAACTTTACAACATGGGCATGTTCATAAAACCGGGGCGGAGTCATACTTCATCTTATTCGTCCTCCTTCAACTCCATCTTGAATAAGGGAGTATTAAATTCGTTTTGATTATATGTGTGCCTTGTTCCTATCGTCTTTTCCCCCTTTTCCAAGCCCCAATTTTTGAGATTTCACCACTCTGTTCTGCACTTTTCTGAAACCCAAATTTCTTGCGACGGGGGCACGTTTGCGTCGTCGGAGCGAGGCCATGGTGCACTTCTGATCCATCCTTCCAACTCCAGGATCTTAAGGGAAGTATAATCTTCATTTTCTATCATTCTGGGATCATTATGTTATCATATTCATGCATATATTTGTCCATAAGTTTTACAATTTCATTCTGTTTTCACAGTATTCTGTCATGTTCTGCACCCTTTTGTTTTCTTTTATTTTTCACCCCATTTTTTGACCGCTGTCTTCCTCGTGTTAAACCCTTTGTTTCACCCTACATTCACCACAATATTCCCACCTTTCCATAGCATCCTTTCTTTCCCTTTTTGGTGTCTTATGCAGTGAGATATTTATCATTCTTTGAGTCCATTTTGTGCACTGTTCTGTATTTTCTGCACTGTCTGTATTTTCTCCTAAATCTCCATCATCATAACTTTCTGTCCCGACCTCATTTTGGCGTGATTCTTGTTCCTTTGTCTTCAAAACACTCCAGTCTTCTGTCATCCCAATTTTCCTTCCATTTGGACGTCATTTTCTTTGCTATTTGCACCGGTCTTTGCACCCTGTTTGCACAGTTCACACAGTTTCCTGCACTGTTCTTGCATGAATAGCACTTTTGCACATTGCTTATCTATGTTAATCATGACATTGATAATCAACAAGAAAAGAAGAAGAGACTGCCTTTGTCAGATACTGACCCTCGGTCCCACCAGCCAATTATTCTACCCTCGGCTCGAACCTTTCGTCTGAGCTAGGTTGGTTGACTTCGACGTTTCGTTGAGTCAACATCTATTCTGCCCTTGGCCCAAACCCTCATTCTCTGCCAGGTTAGTTGACTTTGACATTCTGTCGAGTCAACATCTATTCTGCCCTTGGCCTAGACCTTTTGTCTGAGTCAGGTTGGTTGGCCTTGACTTATCGTCGAGTCAACATTTGTTCTGCCCTACGCCTAGACCTCACATCCTCTCTAGGTTGGTTGACCTCGACTTGCCATCAAGTCAACATCTGCTCTACCTTGTGCCTAGACCTCACATCTTGGCCAAGATGGTTGATGTTGATCATCTGTCGAGTCAACATCTATTCTACCCTCATCTCAAACCTTTTGTCATTGCTAGGTTGGTTGGCTTCGACACATCGTCAAGTCAACATCTATTCTACCCTCGACCCAGACCTCCCGTCGAGTCAACATCTATTTTACCCTGCACCTAGACCTCACGTCTTTTCCAGGTTGGTTGACCTTGACTTGTCGTCGAGTCAACATGTGTTCTGCCTTGCGCCTAGACCTCACATCTTGGCTAGGTTAGTTGACGTCGACCGTCCGTCGAGTCAACATCTGTTCTACCCTTGGCTCAGACCTAAAGTCTTTGCTAGGTTGGTTGGCTTTGACACGCTGTCGAGTCAACATCTATTCTACCCTCGACCTAGACCTCCTATTTGAGTCAGGTTGGTTGGCTTCGGCATTCCATTGAGTCAACATCTATTCTACCCTACGCTTAGACCTCCCGTCTTTGCCAGGTTGGTTGGCTTCAACACGCCATCGAGTCAACATCTGTCCTACCTTACACTTAGACCTCCCGTCTTTGCCAGGTTGGTTGACCTCGACTTGTCGTCGAGTCAACATCTGTTCTGCCCTTGGCCTAGACCTCTGTCTTTGCCAAGTGGGTTGGCCTCGACTTTTCGTCAAGTCAACAACTGCTCTGCCTCGATGTGATGACATTTTGTCTAAGCCGATTAATATTCTATACTTGGCGTCATGGGGCATTCAACTTTTGTTGGGAATTGAGGTATTTGACCCCCCCCCCCCCCCCCCCCCCCCCCCCCCCCCCCCCCCCCCCCCCCCCCCCCCCCCCCCCCCCCCCCCCCGCCACGCCTATAATCATGATGCAGGCTTGTCGCCTCGGGGTGTGACTGTCAAACGGGTGCCTGAGCCTGACGGCTATACTGTGACTGTGATAGGTGCCTTTTCACCTACTCCACAGGTCTAAAGTGGCCGTTCTGCCTTCGGGGTTATAAGAACTGCCATAGAGGCTTCCTCGAACCCCATCTACTTCTTGTCTATCGGATGCACTCGCTGTAGGCTCCATCCCCCGTCATTCGGTGAGGGTGTTCTTCCCTTCTCTGCGCCTCCTCTTTCCTATAGCCATGCTGCCCCGTAGGAGGACTCTTAGGGTGATCCCTACCTCTTCTGTCTATGAGGTGGATCCCGACTGTGGTGGCGCCCTGAGCACTTCAGGCGTTGACACCAGTCATCCTCGTTCCCCACCATTAGTTGCCTATAGGGTAGTACGCGGACTACGAGAGGCCTTCTAGATTCCTCTAAACTTCCACATTGCCTTCCCCCCGGTAGATGATGATCAATTGAGCCTACCTCCAGGTGGCATCATGGTTCCTATGGCGTTCTTCTAGGTGGGCTTCCGCCTGCCTGTTCACCCTTTCATCGTGTCTGTCCTCCAATATTATGGTCGGCATCAAGAGGAGATATCCCCCAATTCCTACCACATCCTTTGTGGGTTCATCTTTATGTGCCAGAAGGCTTCAGTGGAGTCGAATGTTCACCTTTTTCGACAATTCTATAGCTTCCAGAGTTGTCCGACTGATATGACCTATGCGTATTTCAAGGCTCGGTCTGGCCACAACGTCATCTGTGTCTTCGCTATTGCATCCAATCTCAAGGGTTGGGCACAATGCTATGTATATATCACCAAGTCAAGTGATCACGAGTCTTCTGGCGGCTGGAGGTTTAGGGGCTTCCATCCTATCGGGGTGGACAGGAAGCCCTCGGCCACTACAGAGGAGACTAAGAAGATAAAGGCTATCCTCAAGTTCCCCCTTATTAATGCTGACTTCGTGTTGACTCCGACGGTACTCTGGGAACTGGGGTTGAGCCCCCCATTACCACAGGGGACTAACCTTAAGTCTCTATCAGGCTATATTGCATAGGCTGATGTATCTCATTTATGCATCGATACTTTTGTAGAAATTTATGCATCCATTTGGCATGTCTAAATTTGTTGAAACAATTAAGATTGCATTTGTCTTTATAATTATCATTTGTTTCATAACTAATGCCTCTCTTCCTTCTATTTTGACAACCTAGATCCATGACTCGAACACCTTGGTTGCATAAAGGCAGACCACATCACTCTCACGTGAACTTTAAAGTGAAACGGATTAAAGGCACGTGATCCAAGGTGGGAAGTTGATCTAACATCTTGCCACGTGGATCATCTTATCTTCTACTCCTGACACGTGGACTGTCGAAGTGTACGAGAATGTGTTTTCCACGTGCCTAAATCGAGAGCTCGTGGGACCACAGGACTCGTGCTCTATAAAAGGTAATCTTGCGCTCGAATTCGATAACAACACAGAAGAAGAAAAAAAAAGATAAGATTAGAGCAAATCAGAAGAACATGAGAAAAGAGGAAGAGAGCAAAAAGAGTTTGAGAAGAGTTCTATAGTGAAAGAGCTTGTAGCAGAGAGAAAGAAGAAAACAGAGTGCCGTAAGTCCATCTGAGAGAGAAGTGAGATTGAGAGGTTAAGTTCTGTCCTGACTTCTGGATCAGATCCAGAGTCAGATCGCTCCAGTGGAGCTACATTTTTCTCATTCTGTCATCGATTTCCTTTGTTCTTTAGTTTCCTTTTTCTTTAATTCTCTGTAAGCTGTGCATCGGTGGAGCAAGCTGTGGTGTTCAGCGGCGAGGTGTGATCCTCAGACAACAAGTTGTGTTGCTCAGCGAGAAAGCAAGTTGTGAGGCTCAACTGTCTGTAGGAATTTTTTCCCCAAAGCTGTGGATTAGCAGACTCAAGCTATTTGACAGTGGAAGCCTTACTCAGTTGAGTAAGGGGTGGACATAGATCTCAAGCTTGGGATCGAACCACCTAAAAACTAATCTGTCTCGTGTGTATGATTGCTTATATCTTCCTTACTGTGATTAGATGAATGCATAGGATCGTTTGCCGCAAGTTTTTGCTGATATATTCATCTATTGCATGTGTTTAAGTCTTTCATCCAGTAGGTATATAGAAAGGCGTGGCTGGAAAGATAGGTTAAGTCTATCCGGAATGCCACCTCTTGCGTGTATACAATTTGTGAATGTGTATAAATAATACGTGGATGTGTATGTTACCGATTGCCTATCGTAATGTGAGAAATATCGATGTCAATGTTACATGGTAATATCTCAATATGTACTTACGATTAAATGGCACATTGCTTATGACCAAAGACGTGCGTAAAATTTTCCTACTGTTTCATAATTGAATCGTAGGAATAATTAAGAGTGTCAACCCTTACAATTTTATGTCATGTAAGTAAGATTTTACCTAGAATATTTTTAACGATGACACGTGTAGGGAGAATCATAGTTAAAGGTTATACCTACATTTTCTTTTGTTCTTTTCTTTACATTTTGGAACTTACATCACTACTATGGCAAGGGTGATTGTGAGTCATATATCATCTGAGATAATAGGTGTTTATTTTACCAAAGTTACAATATTACATTGTAATACGAAATCAAAGAAAATGAATAAAAAACATCACACATGCTATCTTTCTATATGATATGTAGTCGCTCATGCAAGTCCAAGGGGATCGAGGAAGAGATGGTGGTGGAGATCTATAGGCAATGGTAGTGGCAACGTGGAAGTGGTGTAGTACGTAGGGAGAGTGGTAGCGGTAGAGTGATGGTCTCAACGCATTTTCCTTTTATGAAGATATATTCATAAGAAATTCTGAATATATTGAAGTTCGTGTAACTAAACATGTGGTCTCAATTTGATATGGAGTTACGTTAAAGGTGAGCTAACTTAATCTGTTTAAAGTAGTCTGGAGTTAATCTATTTTTAGTTTGATAGGAGATAGTTAATCTGGGAGTAAGAAGATAGGCTAACCTACTTTTAATCTTGGGTGATTTGATAAGTAGTAGGTTAACTCAGTAATGATTACTATAGAGGTAGAAAATTGGTCTCTAGCACTCGTACCACACTTTTCTATTTATTTATCGGGGAGGACCGTTTGGCACTCGTGGAAGCCTGCAATCACCAGAAAGAAAGGTGTCAGAAGGAGCTCCGGGTGCTACCCCAGGGGACAACCCTCTGATGCTTAAGTCAGCAACAGTTCTAATGAAGAACAGAGAAGAGTAGGAGAGAAAGTGGAGAGTGAAAGTCGTAGTCGGAGATCTGAGAGACATGTAGATCATTCGGATGAGTGCTCGCCGTTGTTCCCCCCAACCTCCACAAAAAACCCAGGTCCAAAAACCCTTTGTTTTCTATTTTTGCCATTTTTTCCTTTACACCCCCAGAAATCTACCTTTTGTGCAGATCCCTATTCCAGAACATTAGTTCTTCCCTCTTTTGGTGCCTCCCCCATTTCTGACTGAGCCCAAATTTGGACTGAGTATTCTCACCCCAAATACCATCCTTCAGATTTTTTCCACGAATTTATAAGGTCTTTTGCCATCCCTAAAAGATTCTGCAAACTCCACTTTCTGTTCTGTCTACTACATCCCAGATTCGATCCCCATCCACTATAAAACCCACAGAAAATCAAAACCTTCACCAAAAGTCACATCAAAATTATCCCCGTTTTCCTTGCTTCCATCTCTACAACTTTCATGCAGAGTCCATCACCCATATCCCTCAAGAACCCCTCGGTCAAATCGTGTTCTCAGGAAACTCCCCTTTCTGCCCAGTCAGATCAAGATATGGGAACCAACATCTCTTAAATTCTGCCACGGCCAGCACAGAAGAATTTAAATTCCTAGCCCAGTCTAGAGTTGAAGATCTTCGAGAGAGCTTTCCAACGCCACTGGTCTCGTGTGGATCTGACGTTAGGGTTGTTCGCAACAGTCATTCTCGCCAAACTGCGCAGGCCATTTCTAGAAACGAGGCAACAGAAAAGGAGGCACTGTTAATTCTTCCAAAATTACGCCGGTGTTGATTCAGCCGTCGTCGCTTCAGGCTATCAACCAGGGACCTACGGCCATCGTCCCGGTGATCCGCCGCCTCCAGAAGCCTTCCAGAGGACGTAGCTCCTTTGTACATCCGTGGTTGCTATCCTGCCGACCAACAAGCCGCCGAAGCTGATCCACCGCCTGCCACCACACGGGACCCAACAAAGTGCTGCCCGGCAACCCAAGCTTGGTGCTCCTGGAGTCGTATGTAGCCTGTTACCTCCCTGCGTGGAGTGAGCCATTATATTCACTGCTGTAATTAATTATTACTATTGTGCCGGGAGTTACTGTCTTGGCCGGGACATCTTCCCCACGCTCCGAGCGTGGAGGTACACCCGCTGCCCCCCTTGTAGTCATAGTTACTTGCTTTCTTAGTATAAGTTCTTACTGCCACTGCTAGAGAGCATGTTGTCCTCTAACAGTCTATCAAAAATTTTCTCTGTATCTTCCTTAAGGAAGGAACATTGATGAGAAGGTTGCCACCCCGGGTACCATAAAACAGACTCAGTGCCAGGTTGCTGAGAGTTCCTCTCCTCTCCGGAGGGTTCAGGCAGGTAGAATGCCAACGGCGTGTGGATGACGTTGACAGAGAAAGCCATCTCCTCTTGCCTATGTGGCTGTAGGAGGCGCACCAAAGAGTCGCCCATATCAACTATCCCTCGCTCGATGTAATCTTCCGCGAGATCCTTGAAGGATTGACAGTTAAAGATAATATGACCCACTGCCTCGTGGTAGGGGCAGTAGTCTTGGTAAAACCGAGCCTCAGGCCGCTGGTGATTAGGCATCATAGAGAGGCTCAACAACTCTGCGTGGCAACACGCAAAGAAGATCTGCAATGTCTGCTCGCGGCGGAAGGAGTATAACTTCACGGGCTCTGAATCTTCGAATGAGCTTGATGAGTCTTTCGAGAGCCACCCACCCAAGCCGGGTCTCAGCGGGGCAGACAGAGAGATTCTCGCCCCTGCTCCGCGCGAAGCCGTGGGCAACCTGACTGGGACTTGAGGGAAAGCCGCCAGCTGGTCATCCAAATTATGAAGGAATTGCAACAGCTCCCGTTGTTCCCGCCTCAGTTGATAAATCTCCCTGCGAATTTTCTGGAGGACCCTTCTCACAGCGAGGCATTCCGCCATCGGCCAGCGCGGTGGCTCGGGGGCGGCTCGTGGTTGCTAATTGGATGACCCAGCCTCGGCAGCGTGTGAGCATGAAACTAGGGCTGCCATATAGACCACATTAGCCGACCGGTTTGGCCGGCTCCAGGGGTGCGGTTGTAGAGGCTCAACAGCATGACCCAGCATATTTATCAGGCCTTTCTGAATAAGATCTTCAGCTATGTCCTTGAAGATATAACAATCTGCAACAATATGCCCCAACCTCCGGTGATACACACAGTAGTTGGGATCGTCCGTCTTCTCTATCTCTGCCGGCTTTCGCGGCTTTGGCAAGGAGAGCAATTTCTCTTTCATACACCGATCAAAGAGCATTTTTGTATGCTCTTTTCTGAATGAATATGGTTTCTTCATGCGTTCCGCTAACACGCTGGCAGTCGCCTTGGTAATGCAGGTTTCTTATTTCTGCCTAGCCAAGGTCGATGTAGATTACTATTGCTGTCCAGTGAAGGTCAGTGCACATTTCACTAGCTTGCAACTAAGGTCGGTGCATTCTTCATATTTCCTCGAATGCAAGTCGGTGCAATGCACATGAAGGTCGGTGTAGGTTCTTGTTGCAACACGTATAGGTCGGTGCATTCTTCATATTTCCTCGCATGCAAGTCAATGCAATGCACATGAAGGTTGGTGCAAGTTACTGTTCCAGCATGTACAGGTCGGTGCAGCTTCCATACCAAAGCGCATGAAGGTCAATGCAGGTTACTATTTCAACATATACAAGTCGGTGCAGGTTACTGTTCCAACACATGCAGGTCGGTGTAGGTTACTATTCAAATCAAAGGGCCGGTGCATGTTTTGAAACTTCATCGGTTTCTTCAGTTCCTTGGAGCAGAGACCCTTAGTGAGATCTGCCTTAATTTTTGTGCAATCTCTTGCCTTGATTTCTGTGCAGTCTCTTACCTTGATTTCTATGTACTCTCTTGCCTTGATTTCTGTGCAGTTGCATCTTCTCCTGAAACTAATCCCTAGAGGCATCTTCAAGATCAATTAATGCTTACAGATTAGACATGGTAGGACACTATCAAACCTCATAGTTAGACATCATCAAAATAATAACATATATCCAACATTCTCCCCCTTTTTGATGATGGCAACAATGAGTCATGCACTAACTGATTAGATGAATGAGTTTAAGGAGCTAGGCCAAAAATTATATAGAGATATGCTGTGAGCATGAGCTCTCTCCCCCTGAATGCAGACTGTCTCTCCCCCAAATGCAGACTCTCTTTCCCCCGAATGCAGACTCACACACTCTCTCTCCCCCTTTGACACCATAAAAAATGGAGGACTGAGGATAAGGATGAGAGCAGAAGAGGAGAGGTTCAGAACTAATACATAGAATGGTGAACGTGGACCATCAAAATAAAGGTGTGCCTAGCAGGCTAGCAAAGTAGGTCATAAAGAAGGAACTGACGGATTAAAGTTAAGAACACATGTAAGTAGGATGGAAAACAAGGAACAAGGCAAGGTATGCTCACATAGACTACTAAGGTTGATATACCTATAGGGGACACTAAACATAATGTTCTCATGGCTGGGATGCGGGCGTGCCAGTCGATTTCTCGACAATCACTGGTGGAACAGAATGTTTAACTGGGGATGCACTGCCAGGGCGGGGCACATGGACTCATGGGGTGAGAGACACGTGGAGGGAAGGATGGTTCCGTGGGTGTCAGTGCGCAGGCGACTGTAGGGAGTCGTGTACAAGACATCTTTCCCCACCAACCGCAAGTAGTCGATGTTTATTTACATCGGATTGAATCCAAAGACCTTCATTCCATGCCGAAGAGGAGTCTGTATATTCCTGAAGTCCTAGGTGGAGAGTTGAGAGCACTTTGTAGCTGTAGGTTTGCCTCATAATGGGTGGTGTTGGCTGAGGTCAGGGGGTGCTAGAGGTTCACACTAGGTGACATAGAGGGAGGATTGAGGGCCCGAACGTGGATGCGAGAGCATTCGTCCAATTAGCATTTTAATTTCTGAGAGATACATGTCTTTACAGGTAGGCCATAGTGGCTAGGGTACAAATGGTGCACACCACGAGACAATTCCGATGTGATAATCGGTCCCCGGGTCAATGTGGGGCAGATGAACACACATGTGTTTTCAGGGGGCTCCTCCCGTCAGCCATGGTTGTGACGCCAAACGGGGGGCTCATGACTGGATAACTAGAGGGATGCGTCGATCCGGTGTCTGGGCTATGGTCGATCATGACTCAAGTTGAGCGGTCGAACATGACCTCATGACTGTGGGAGAGCGTGACATGATGATGCATGCATGGTTGCGACCAACGGGCACGTGAGGGAAAATCCCGGCATGAGGGGACGTTCACCCTTGTCATAATGTCTCACACATGGTGGATGTTGACTTGTATGTTACGGCTACATACGGCATGAGGGAAGTGTAAACGACATGCCCCCGGCATACTAAGCCAACGAACAAGTCACCCATACACAATTCTCCTTAGCTCGTTGCTCGGAGCCACTTGAAGCTTAAAGCTGCGAAGGATGCTATGTATGTTGTGTATCTATGCATGTGTGTATGCCCCTTGAGCTTATAAGGGGGGTTTTATAGAGAAGTTGAAGGGCTAGGATGGGTTTAGGAAGACTAGCTTGATAGGGTCAAGCCAGCCTGCGTAAACCCTAGTGAATAGTAAGGGTTTACGCGGACTAGCTCGAATTGTGGACTCGTGATAATGCTAGCCGTAATGTCCAACTAAATAGCCAAGAGGAGAGGAGCATCCCAAGCGCTGTCCCATTGCATTGGAATCTCCGTTCCTTGGAGGCCCTCTTGCTCTCCTGAGAGGAAGTGTCTTTTAACCTTCGATATTCTTAACTCAAATGGATAAAAAGGCGCTTGGCCTTTTAGGGAGACCGGGGCTCACAAGTTGTCATCTAACAAAAGCCTTTTCTTTGTGTCTTCCCACCCATGTGACCATCCCATAGTTATCACCTGGCCATTCGTCAGCCACTATGTCTCTTGATCAGAAACAGATGCAATCAGTGCTGCGAGACTTACTAATATATCTAATAGACTACCTCATTCTGATCCGTGCAAGTAATATATCTTCTTTTCTTTGCCTTTCCATAGTTTTGTTTCTTGCAATCGCACCGGGAGCTGCTACGACGCGATTCTTGTTGTCGGGATAAAAAGCAGCCGCGCCCCCCCCCCCCGGCGGCATGGCTGGGCCAGGTCCAATGGGTCCCTTGATGGAAGAAACAAACTCTGAAGCATAAGAACCTAAATGGGAGAGCAGTAGCCGGAGAAGAAAGTTTAGAAAGGTTGCGACGAGATCTGAGGGTGGCCCTGCCGCAAGCAGATCGGACAGCTGTTCTTGACAGGCTTCCCTGCACCAAATCCCCTGCCAACCTGACGCTAACTGCTGGTTTACATCCCCAACTTTGATCACACTGACTCCCAACACATCAGATCACAGAGTTCAGACCAGGTTTTGGCAAGAGGAGGTTGGATGCTGCCTCTCAGACGTGGATCCATCCGAAGGAGGGCACACAGAGGCCTAGATACTTGTGGGTTCTGTTCGCCGCGGTTTTTAAATTCGAATGCAACAGGAAGCATGCATATTGAGTCTTGAGTTCTTTTTGCATATGTACTCTTATAAATATGTGTATTGTTAAATAAATCTCTCATTTTGATATATTATTAAAAATACCCTCGATATAAATTGAATGATTTTGATTACATCCGTACCATTTCCTCTCCCCCCCCCCTATGGGGGGGGGGGGGCGGCGGGGGGCGGGGGGGGGGGGCGGGGGGGGGGGGGGGGGGGGGCGGGGGGGGGGGGGGGGGGGGGGGGGGGGGACACGGTGCACAATGGCCTCCAACACACAAACTGGGTCCAAAGCTAGGCCACCATCGAAATAAGAGTAGATCATGTTCAGAATTAATACAGTCCACATATAAGTAGACACAGAACAAAGGCTTCACCAAGATAGCACTTCCAAAGCTTACCTCAAAAAGAAGCCACAACCAGAATGAGAAAGATCAAGCTCGTCTAACATCAACTCATCAGGAAGAAAAATCCAAGGTTCGCCCGAGCACTCTCTAAACAAGGCATCTAAATAACCACCTCAAAACACAACCTTAACACCTCAGGGGCTGACCAAACCTCAAGTGAAATGGCCAAAACACCATAATCTCTTCATAAGAACATGCACAGCCATCACAGAGCCCATCAGCCAGCTAAACACACCATGGAAAAAGTAAATATTGCACCACAGATTCACATGTGCTGGCAAATTCTGCCTCAATCGAGAACAAAATCATAACAAAAGAACACTCCTCGTCACATCCTGACGAGAGAAAAACCATCTCGCACAATGCCAATACAGCACAGGCAAGCGCTCACGTAAAAAGTAAAGCGGTATAGAAAACATAAAACCTATGCTAGCTGCCAATTGTACTGGACCTTACGGACTCTAAGCACTATAATATCTCGAATTCCCATCTACTTCCATACATCCTTCGCAACACACCCGGTCTGATACCAACTGTGATGACCTAGCATCCGAGCTCGGTCAAACCCAAAACCACTTGGATCTTGAGAGGCCTCCAAAGAGTAGTAAGGCTCCGAAGGGATAAAAGGAGTGTGCGGAGGTGTATAGGAATAGATTGAGATTCTAGATAAGGCTGTAAACAATTACAATATTTGATCATAATTGCTACAATAGTAGAAATAAAATTATATTTTCTATAATAAATTAAAATAAATAGCTACAATAGCTAGCAGAGTCTAGTCCAACTAAAGACAAGTACAGTCTAACAGAAAAGAAAAATATACCCTCAAGTCGGGGGAAGCCTGACACTGGTAAAGCTGGCAACTAAGAACCACGCACCGCACCTCCAGACCACGAGGAAGAAGGGCAGTCACACCTGAAAAGTCAGGGGTGAGCCTCGTGTCACTGGCTCAGTAGGGGTCCCGTAGATCCCCACCAAGAAACCAAACAAATCCCTTTTTGAGTCAACACCCACAAAAAACCAAGTTCAAGGTGCCTAAACCCCATCTGGGTCACTTACTATTCCAAAATTTAAACCTCTCCTTCAAGTCCTTTTCAAGCTAGAAAAACTGTGCTTATAAGCCATTGGCCCCACATCTTCCTTATGATGGAGGATCAATAGAAATCCAAACACTGTCCCAACCGCAACAAGCAATAAGCAGCAAGCAACAAGCAAAGTCAATGGGCAACAAGTAGCAAACAACAAGAAGTAGCAACAACAGCAACATCAAGCAACTACAACAACAACACTAACAACAACAGCAGCAAGAGAGAGAGAGAGAGAAGAGAGGTTAAAATTGAGGTGTCCTGACAGACTTAGGCATCCACCTGTTGGTCACCTAAGGGTAAAAAAGTCATAAAACTTGGCTGGAGTGAAAACCCGAAAGGGCGATTTAGACAAAAATGGGTAACCTTTCATTGTGAAAATTCGAAAGGGCACACTAGAAAAAGTTAAAGGGGGCCAACTTTGGCGAAAATTAGAAAGGACGGTGAAGTTGGTAATACAAAAAAAAGAGGAAGAAGAAAGGAGGAATGCATCGTCATTATGGGCTAGTCGGGTGGCACTCCTGCGAAGTCTTTTTGGTGTCTCGGTGGTGAATAATATGATCAGTCAGCATCTTTCCTCATTTCTATTGCTCTTGGGTATGGTATTGTGAGACTATCTATAGTTCTGTAGAGTGCTTGTGGTGTTCTTCCTTTGATGTTAGCTTTTTTTATCCTTGTATTTGATATGTGGTTTTTACTAGATGCTTGCCTCCCCCATCTGTTACAGAAGTAAAATTCTTAGTGAGTTGGGTTGCCTTGTAAAAGGTTCTGTTTTGTCGACTAGGTGAGGTCGAGGTCCTCTTCTGACCGATCTACAGTTCTGCACAAGAGGACAATAGATGGTTCTTGTTAATTTAGACTTGTCCATTTCCCGGCCTGAAAAGATCCAGAACCTGTTGACGGGCTAAGGGAATCATGTATTTTATGTGTAGATAGTCTAGGGCTATTTTGTCATTAAGATCACATTATATCCTATTAAGTTTTTGTTTGGACATGGCAGCCCACATCGCTACCCCCCAGGGAAGGATCATAGCCTAGCAGCGAAGGCCTTTGGTGCTCGGCCTTTACCTATTGACAAACCAAGCATCTAGCAATGTAGTCGACTATGTCCTTCTTCATTCCTTGCCACCAGAAAGACCGTTTCAAGTCTTAATATATTTTACCACCTCCTGGATGAATAGAGAATATTAATCGGTGAGCTTCCTCCAGAATTTACCTTTTAAGATCGGCCAAATCAGGTACACAGGCCCGGTGCTGAAATCGAATCACTCCATCTTCATCGCGAGAAAAGCCGGTCTTTCCGATCAATTCTTGCGGCTGGGGATCATCTTTTTGCACCTCTATCACCTTGTCAAATATTGTTGACGTAAAGGTCAGTTGAGCCACAAATGCCTGACATAATTGAGGCTCGATCACAGCCATAAGTTGTGCTGCGTCTTCGATCATCTTCCAGTCCTGCTGCATCATAACCCTTTTTCTGCTGAGAGCATCGGCTACTACATTCGTCTTCCCTGGATGGTATTACAGTTCGAAGTCATAGTCTTGTAAGAATTCGACCCATTTTCATTGTCTTAGATTCAACTCCTTCTGATAAAATAGGTACTTCAGACTCTTGTGGTTAGTGAACACCTCAAACTTGACGCCATAAAGGTAATGACGCCATATCTTCAAAGCATAAATCACCGCAGCCAACTCCAAATCATGAGTCAGGTAGTTTCGCTTGTGCTCCTTTAGTTGACGAGATGCATAAGCGACCTCCCTTCCATTTTGTATCAATATGCTGCCTAACCCAACCTTCGATGCATCAGAGTAGATGGCGAAGTCATCCGCGTTGTTAGGCAAAACGAGAATTGGTGCCGACGTCTGCCTAGCCTTTAGCTCTTGAAACTCTTCTCACAACTCTCAGACCATATATATTTGACTCCCTTTTAGGTCAGCTTGGTTAGTGGCGCCATTAGAGATGTGATTCCCTCGATAAAGCGGTGATAATAATCAACTAACCCTAAGAAACTCAAATCTCTGTGGAAGATTTAGGAGTCTCCCATTCCAATATCGCTTGAATTCTTCCCAAGAAATATCATGCTCTAATCTGTCAAGTTGATTCCTTAGCACAGACGCCCACCATACATCTGCTCCCTCCTGCAGCATAAATGCCGCCAGACTTGTCTTATTCCCATCCGCACACTGGGCATCGCTGCCGCTGGCGTCGCCTAGGCTGGTTGGTGAGGGCGCTTACGCTCTTGGCCGTGCATCGGGCGCATTAGGCGGCCTGTTCGGGTCATCGCAAATGGCCCCGGTCATCAACAGGACGGCCCCATTCATCGCACCCTCGCTGGGCGTCTTGGCGCCGCATCTCCTCGCGGCGACGCCGTAGGGCCTGAACGAACACCCCGGCCACCGGCATCGCGGCGGCCACCAGCACAATCCTAAGCGTGTCTTCCGTCATGCGGCCCCCCAACGGCGATCAAAAACGGTCGCGCTGTCTCGTAATCCATCCCCTAACCCTACCACACCCGCGCCGCCCTTGGTAGCGCGCCCCTATCCCATTGGAAAGTCTATATGACCGACTGGACCCCTATTAGTCCCG
This sequence comes from Amorphophallus titanum, assembly GCA_024336825.1. Lineage (NCBI taxonomy): Eukaryota > Viridiplantae > Streptophyta > Magnoliopsida > Alismatales > Araceae > Amorphophallus > Amorphophallus titanum. The sequence continues at coordinate 28,744,330 of JANBPO010006859.1, forward strand.
GCGATCCCTCATGGGTGCCCGCTGTTGTTGAAACGGCGAACACCTCTGCGGCGGAAAGCGCGGCGGCTGCGGCTGCCTCTGAAGCGGTAGCCACTGCCAAGGCGACGGCGGCGGCGTCCAGCGCGTCCGATGCACAGGGCTATGCCAGCGATGCGGCTGCGACCTTGGCGGGGGCGGTCAAGCGGGACGGCACGAACACCCCGACCGCCAACCTTCCCATGGGCGGCTTCCGCCACACGGGCGTCGGCGCTGCTACAACCCGCACGCAGTACGTTGACGTTGCAGGGCTTCAAGACGGAAAATACCTCTGGGCAGACGGCGGCGGCACGGCAGACGCGATTACCGCGACCTATGCGCCCGCGCTCACGGCTCTGGTAGATGGCCAGATTTGTCATGTCCGCGCCACGGCTGCGAACGCTACCACCACGCCGACATTCTCGCCCAATGGGGGCGCGGCGCACACCATCACCAAGTCAGGCGGGGACGCCCTAGTTGCCAGGGATATAGCGGGTGCTGGCCATGAGCTGATCCTCCGCTATAACCTCGCCGGGACGCGCTGGGAGCTTCTGAACCCAGCCAGGCCCAAATCCGCCACGTCACTGACGGCCTTTGGCGACTCCATCACCTTCGGTTCCAACGCGGACACCGGCCTCGGGTATATCTATCTGCTTGGCAACAGGCTGGGCCTGACGCCGACTGTCAACGCTGTCCCTGGCAATTGTCTGGCGGATCAGCAGCAGTTCATATTCAAGGAGAGCATCAGCGCGGCCACTACGCCGATCTATACGCTTATGATCGGCACCAACGATCTTGCCACGCATGGCGCGGGCGATGATGACGTTGCGAACTTCAAGACCATGCTGCGCGCGGCTGCGGTATGGCTCACCGCATCGGAAGCCAGCAAAACCCGCTTCATTGATGATGGCGTGGAATATACCGGCACATGGACAACCGGGGCCATCTCCTTTGATGGCCGGACCATCGGCAAGAAGTCCACGACCAACGGCAGCACGGCGCAAGCGGTTGTCTACGGCGACATCGTATATGTCGGCTACGGCATCAAGGATGGAAGCGGCGGCGAGTTCAACCTGACGATTGATAGCGTGTCCTATGGCACGTTCACTTGCAAGGGTGCCGGTTCAACGGTCATTGACACGGATCGGACGGGGATCACATTCACTCCCGTTGACTTCGGCATTGCCTGCGCCCGTATCACCGGCCTGCCCAAGGGCGGCCACGTTGTCACGCTCACTGTCACGTCAACGACTGACACCGCGAACGCCGTCGAACCGCAGTTCATTCGCGGGAATGGTGCCGCCGACTTCTTCGACGGCCCCGAACTGTGGCTTGGTGACGTGCCGCGTCAGGCATCGGGCGGCGAATCCGACGCCGATGTGCTGAAGTATACCAATGCGGTACGGGAGGTTGTGGCCGAACTTCAGGGCGATGGCATCAATATCCGCAACGCAAAGACGTTCGGGCACCTCGATCCGGTCGCAGGCATTTCCGATTCCACATATCATGTGCATCCCAACAATCTGGGCCACAGCCAGCTTTATGACGCATTCTCGGCCTGCATCGGTGCCGACCGTCATGCGATCCGCTCGGCGTGGGCTTCTAGCTTCTTCCGGGTTGGTGCCAATAGCTCCTTGGAACTTGCGTCGCCCTACGGCTTTCAGGTGCCGTCAAGTGACGCCTATGAGGCGTTCCCGACGCCGACGCTTGCGCTGCACCCCGAGGAAATCAACAGCGTCTATCTGGGCGGTTCAGACAAGGGCGTATTGCTCCTGTCCGGCGGCGGTCAGACCGATGTTGCCCAGCGCATGACGCTCGGCCTCAAGGGTTATGGCACCACGGACGGCCCGCAGGCCCGGTTCTATGGCGGCACGGCCCGAGTGGCCACGATCATGGGAACCGGCTATGCGGGTTTCGGAAGCGGCCATTCCGACCCCGTCTATGCGATGGACGTTCTGCTGCCGAACAGCTCGACGGGCTATGTCTGCGCCCGCCAGAACGATGATGGACAATTCGCCACCGCTGGCTTCCTCATGGTTGGCCCGTCCGATTTGGGCGACCTGCGCGGCGCGCGCCTTGTCCAGACCATCATCGACACCGGCCATAGCCGCGTTCAGACCGGCCTGGACCGTGTTAAGGCGGATGGGACGTACAAGGACACGATCCTTAGCCATGATAGCGGCGCGGCGCGGTGGGTTATCTCGCCCGATGGCACGGATACCCTCTACGTCAACACATCGGCAGTCCTGCCCGTCACGGACAATGCGATTGCCTTGGGCGGGTCCAGCAATCGCTTTTCGGAGGCGTTCATTGCCACCGCGACAATCAACACGTCCGGCCGCAAGACCAAGACGAATATCGAGCCGGTCGAAGGCCCATTGCTGGAAGTGGCGAAGGGGCTTGTCGGCTTGGTCCGCACCTATCAGTTCAATGACGCGGTAGCGCGCAAGGGCGATAAAGCCCGCCGTCACGTCGGATGGGTCTATGAGGACGTTGTCGAGTTGTTCAAGCGTCACGGCCTCGACCCGTTCAAGTACGGCGCTGTCTGTTCCGATCCCAAGACCGAGCGGGTTAAAAAGACCTACATGCGCCGCGAGCAGGCGACGGAAGCCAAGACGGTCGAGATTCGCAAGGTCGAGACGGTGGACGGCAAGGCGGTCTTGAAGATCACGCATGAAATTCAGGAAGTGCCCGCCTTCGATATGGTCCCGCTCTTCGATGAGGCGGGCAAGCCGCTGATGGAAGATGTGTTCGCTGAGGATGTGGCGAATCTGGCCCTCCGTTCTGACGGCAAGCCTGCGCTGATCAAGATTGGCGAGCGGCAAGTCATGCACCGCCAGCCGCGCATGATCGAAGTCCCCCACGACATCTGGGAGGATGTTGAAGTCCCCGGCGAGTACATCGTCGGGCTGCGCTACGATCACCTCGAAATCCTGGCTGACCGAACCATACCCATTGGTTGACTGAACTCTGGAAAACCTACAAAAATAAATTGTTAGCCCAGTGAATCATATCCATATGGCAAGGGCTTCATGTCCTCATTCATTCCATGCATTTTGAAATTTACTTTGACTTTGTTTATGCATTTTGGAAATCTTAAACTATTTGAGCATTTGACATTATGCAAATTTACCTTAATCACGCTCAATGCTTGCTTTTGAGTACTTAGGCATGACATGAGGCGGAAACCAAGTTTGGGATTTTGTTATCATCAAAATCACCTGGAGAAACTCAACATAGATCACCCTGCATTAATATGTAGTCAAACCCCTGTACGCCGTGTGTGAAGAATTTCCAAAGCCATTCCCTATTTTTTTTAAGGTTATGGGTTCCCAGTTGAACAAATCATGCATTAACCCACACTACACTGTCATTGGCTTGCCCCCAAATAGCTTGTTCTATTTTATGGGTGTCTTACGCCTTAAAGACTAAAATTATGGAAGTAAAGTAAAGAAAATAGTTGATCAAAGCAAGGCAACCAAGCAGCCTCAATGGTCTGTTGATGGCTCACAGCTAGCAGGCTCTCTCTACCCCTTTCTTCGATATATATATATATGCACATGCATGCTTTGCCCATATGTCAAGAAGAAAAGAATAAGATAAAATAAATCAAACAACCAAAGGAAGCAAAAAAAAAGAGAGAAGAAACGTGCCTACTGTCAGCTGAATCCTAGAGTTCAACTAACCTGTGCCCAGCACAGGTCAGTTGAGTTCTAGAAATTCAGTCTACTTGCACAGAGCAGGTCGACTGATTTCCTAGAATTCCTCTGACCTGCCCAAGGCAAGTCGACTGACCTATGATTCATGCAGCAGATGAAACAAAAAAAGAAAGAGAAAGAAGAAGCAAAAGAAAGAAATGGAATGAAACATGTGATAAAGGATGGAGGATCAACAACCCCCCCCCCCTTAGTCCACTGTGTTGAACCCATGGCATAAAAAAAATGAATAATAAGAAGAGAATAAAAGGCTGGAGGGGGTTCTGTTGACCGGTCGAAGAGTAAGTCGACCCAGCCCATGGCCCAAGTCGACTTACTCTTGCCTAGTCTACTGAGCTAGGTTCTAATGGCCCATGCCAGCCCTTATAACTAAACCGAATCAAATCTATCGATTCGGTTTGATTTTCGGATTAAATCTGAATAATGATCATCCCTAGAAACAAGAGAACCTAGGAATTGTGAACAATTCGAAAGTAATGCAATTCAAAAAGGGAATTAGAAAGATCTAAAGATTTTCGTATCGTAACCTGAACTTCATAGTAGGAGAAGACATGGGTTCGTCTAACACGATTACAGAAGCAAGGGAAGAACTTCATAGCAGGAGAAGACATGGTTTCGTCTAACACGATTACAGAAGCAAGGGAAAAATTTGACATGACAGACTCAAATAAAAATTAATTAGCACTGACATTCACAACAGAAAAGGAAATAAGAATAGGCGAGTCCAAGAGCTCTGCAGGGCTGAGCCCGGTCGTTACGGTGAAGTACGACGAAGGAGAGGCCAGCGACTATATGGGCAGTGACGGCGGGGGCATAGACTTGAACGTGGGCAGGCCTGCCATCGCATCCCGGGTGTGCCCTTTCGTCCTCTTCATCCTCTCTCTCTCTCTCTCTACGCACCCCACCCCACTAGGCGCGTGTGCTGGCACTGGAGGGGAGATCCCCTCTCGCACTCTCCCCTACTCTCTCTCCTCCCAGTTCTCTCTCTGGCTCTCTCTCTCTCCCCTCCCATTCAAGAGGTCATCTTCCTTTTCTCTGTTGAGCTCAGGAATGGGCACCTCAAGAGTAGAAAGCCCTCCACCCATGCTTCTCTCTCGTTCCCCTATGTTGAGGGAGACATGCCCTACAGGGGCTCCAATCTCTCCGTTCGCTAATGATGTAGATGGAGGAATGTTTGTATGTAAGTTTGGCCTGAGCAAAGAGATTAGATGGAGGAATATCATCGTCGCCGCATTGAGGCCCCAACTGGCCGTCCCTTCCGAGCACTGTTGTTGGTTGCTGGAGGGAGGAGAGAGAGAGATGGAGTAGGGGGCCAGAGAGGGCTGTCAATGGGCTCAGCTGGCCCAATCAGTTCACAGGTCTGACTCGATTTCAGACCGAGTCGTAAGGTCTTTTTCGATCCGCAGATTTTTAGTCTAGCTTAAAAGTCTAGGTCACAGGGACAGGTCGTGGCTGTCTCCCATGAGGATGACTCCTCGGTTGGCGCAGTCTCCCGGTCGGAAGTTGATTCCCTCCATTATGTCGATTTGGGTGAGCTTTCCTTCTCTTCCTATTAACTTCTACGGCGAAGACTTTTTGTGTTCTATTGCCTGCAACGTGGGAAAAGTTTTACGTATTCATGACTCGACTATTTCTTGGACTCATACGTCTGAGGCTCTGGTTTGTATGGAAATTGACATTGCTGAACCTTTAGCTGAGTGCATCTGGATTGACTGTGGAGGTAGTGGGTTTTGGCAATATGTTAAGTATCATCAGATTCCCACTCTCTGCAACTTTTGCCACAAAATTGGCCATGACTCTGATTCCTGCTCCAAAAAAATTAGGCGTGCACCTTCTAAGCAGAATGCGGAGATGGCTGATATTAGATTGGAAAAGAATGTGATTACTAATACTGACATGGTATGGGTTCCTATGAAATCTAATAAGTCTAAGGGGAGCAGTTAGGATACTGCGGCTCCTTCTACAGTTTCAGTTTCCAATGTTTTTGATAGAATTTGATCCCTTGATGATGTAGACAACTTTCATCCTGTGGATTCTAACAAAACTAAAGAGAATTGTCAGGATTCTTTGATCAGTTCAGATGTTCCGATTCCCACTGTTAATGATCTCCCAGCTGATGATGTTGATAATAGCAGGGGAATTAACAAACAAAGGATTATTTCTTCTGAGATTCCATATATTGTTCTATTGGCGGGCCCTAAGGCTAATCCTTCATCTGAGAATCCACAAGATTGTGTTGTTACCCCTCAAAGTCTAGTGCTCCATGATCTGCCTTCTGATATACTTGCTTTGAATGGCATGACAGAGACCAAGGACTCTGCTCCCCCTGCCTGCTTGGAGGACCCAGCTTTGCCAAGTGAAGCCTTTCCTACTAGTGGTGTCTCTGTTTGTCCTTCACTAATTCAGAATTTGGCTGCTAAGGAAAATCACCTATCTCATGTAAGCATTCCTGACAAACCTTGCAGACCTATAACCAGAAGTATGCTAAGAAGATCTGCTTCGATGGGAGAATTTCCTACTAATGATTCATGATGAATGCTGTGGTCTGGAATATAAGAGGTGTTTCTAATAACTTGTCTATTGGCAGAGTTAAATTCCTTCTCAAAGCTTATAATCTGAACATGATTGCCATCATCGAGCCCATGGTGGATGAGTTAACTCAATATCATGAAATTTCTCGTCCCCTCCCCTTTTTCCTTAGCTATGCCATATACTAACTGCAGATTATAATTTGCGTTGCAATAAGCTTCCATGATGGTTCGCTTCGGAGGAGACCGCAGGTTGAGGGAGCTGACCCAAGGCTCTGAAGACCACCATGTCAAGAGGACGAAGAAGCCCATGCCAATGTTTGAGACGCCTACCATAATAGCCGAGAACTTTGGTACAATAGATCTCGGGTTTTCATGGATTGCCGAAGGGCTGACGGGCGAAGTGATCCTGGCTGAGGGCATGGTTGATGTGGCCAGGATTTCTAAAGAGAATGGTGTTTATAAGTACGACCGCTCCGAAAATTACCCTCAACACCATCCATTGGATTGCCATCTCTACTCTTTCATACATAGTTATGTCCCTTCAAATATGGAAGCCGACAATCCAGACCTTCTAGCCGAGCGTCGTCGTCTTGAGCGAGCAATATTATCAAAAAGGGACAGCATGCAAGGGTCTTGCACTTTCTCTTGGCCAGGTTATCCCGAGGACTTCATAAGGCAACCACAATTTCCTAACTCAACGCTCTTGGGTATCTTTGGTGACTTTGGGAAGTTCTAGATTCGTATTTCCCCTCTGCACCCTGCTATCTGGAATTTATACAGGCAGCATAAGCGCAGTGATAATGTGATTGATGGAATGGTACTAACACCTTCCGAGGCACAATTTGCTGAGAACAACTACGCCCAAGAATGCTTGTTGAACCGTATTCTGGGGTTTAAGGCCCCTAGCTAGTATGGGAAATGGTCCATCATCCCTTTGCATAATTTTCGCTTGGGGGCCACCGAATAGTTGAATGGTATTCTCCATTATTATAGCGAGGTACTTGAGCTCGTGGGGATCCGACATGCAGTAACGGCCGCTCTGCACCGCTACCCAGAGAACGTAGGTCTTTTACAATGCTTGGTCGAGCAGTTCAATCCTCGCTGGAACACTTTTGTCACCGCTCAAGGTGAAACAACTTTAGATTTATGCGCATTTCATAGAGTTTCTGGTTTGCCCATTTGCGGTCGTGCATATGAGGAGGTTTGTTTAGACGACCTGCACCGCAGTCACACTCATGGTGATGGGAGATATCGCCTTGCTTATTACATTCGTCCAATTCTTGTGAAAAATATAGCTTGTTTGAAATTCAAGTTCAAAATTTCAAAAATGCTAATGAAATGCTTGAATCAAGATTGGCCTTGTTTGAGGACGAAATTTCCTATTTAGAAGTAGAAAAATAATGTGCATTCAAATTGAAAGAAGAAATTCAAGAGAAGAATGAAATGTTGGAAAATGAGCTAAATGAATTGAATGTGAAAATGAGTGAGTGTGAGAAAGTCAAGGTCAAAGTAGAGAACCAAGTTGAATCACTCACCACAGAATTGAATGAGATGAAAGTGGCTCATGAAAACCTGTTGAAGGTGAAAGAAAATCATGTTAAGAAAAATTCACATTTTATGCATGGCAGTACAAGTGCTTTTCATCACAAAATCAAAAGTTCACAAAATCATGGAGAGTGTTCACATACACACACAAAAACATAAATTGTTAATTCTCATTTCCCCTCTACTTCTAGAAGTGTAAATAAAGGAAACAACTTTGGTAGAAGAAGACCCATTTGTTTTTATTGTGGGAGAATAGGACATGACATGTATATATGCCAATTGATGAAGTTTGATGATGACTTGTTTTTAAGAAAATACAATCATACCTTGATGAGTGCTAACACCAGGGGACCCAAGTTTGCTTGGGTACCCAAATCAAAATGAGAACGGTTGTTTGTTCTTGCAGGTCTGCATGAAGGTAATGAAAAATAAATAGTACCTAGATAGCGGATGCTGCAGGCACCAGACTGGAAATAAACAAGTTTTTGTGGACCTAGCGGACAAAAATAGAGGTGTGGTAATTTTTGGTGGACAGGACAGAGGTAAAATCATTAGTATTGGGAGAATTGGTGAGGATCTCAACCACTACATTAAAGATGTATTGTTAGTTAGAGGTTTGAACCATAATTTACTGAGCATTAGTCAACTCTGTGACAAAGGTCACAAGGTCATTTTTGAGTATTGTCACTGTTTGATCATTGATGTAAATTCTCATGAAATTAAATTCATAGGTGCGAGAAGTGATTAATACTTATCATGTTGATTTTAGTGAACTTGTTTCTGAATATCTGAGCTTGGTTACAAATAAAAATGATGATGTGTGGTTGTAGCATCGCCGTTTAGGGCATGGTAATTTTAATGTCTTCTGCATTGTTAATTTCTGCAGCATACAACATGGCATTTGTGTAATGTGCTGTTGAAACTTGTTGAATGTCTCACAGCATCTCTTGTGTTGTTATTGAAAGTTGTTGTGTTTGTTGTTATTGAGTTTGAAAACATATCTCCAAGCTTAGACTTTGCATAACTGTGTTACAGCATTTCTCTTGTTGTTGAGTTTGAAAACATATCACCAACCTTCACAGAATTTGCAGGATTTGTGTTACAGCATTTCTCTTGTTGTTGAGTTTGTCAACATAGCACCAAAAGGGTGAAAAGTCTCTTAGGCTCACCATTCTTAAAAGAGTTGACCGGATCTCCCGGGGGGGGGGGCTTTTTTGTGGTGACCATACCACTTCTCATTGCCTTCACGGGATGCTTTCCTATGCTGCTCACGGGAGCAGAAGGAGGCAACTTCCCAGAAATAAAACAAAACCCCTTGCGGCGGCGGTCTTCCTGTGCACTGCCGCTGCTGTTCCTTCCTGCGCTGCTCTCGGACTTGCTCTGCACTTCTCTTTTTCTCATGGACCTTACTGCATTTTATGTTGTTGGAAGTGGACCGGAGGAGGATTCATTTTGGCCCTCCTCCGGTGGAATCATAAGAGACAAGCCTTTTGGACTTCTCCCCCCTGTCTCTTCCTCTCCCTTTTCAGTTTTTTTTTTTTGCATTGGCGGAGAAGCCATGGGGAGAGCCTCCTCCGGCCTGCACAGGGCGGAGAGGGCCTCCTCCGGCCTGTGCAGGGTGGAGGGGATCCCCTCCGACCTACACAGGGAGGAGGGGGTTTCCCTCTGGCCTGTGCAGGGCGGAGGAGATCCCCTCCCACCTGCACAGGGCGGAGGGGTTTCCCTCCAGCCTGTGCAGGGCGGAGGGGCCTCCTGGGTGCTTTTGAGATGGAGTGGTTGGGCGGAGGGAGCATGCCTTCAAAAAAGAAAAAATTTAGTGTTCAACACATAGTTGTCACTCTGTTCATTCCTATTGATTACTATAACACGTACAAAAACATGTCTCCCTAATAATGTCATAATTAATTTACCATCAAACAATTACTTTTTCCCTCTCATCATACCATGACATGATTATACTTTATGTTGGCTATGCATCTCCATCATCCCTCAAATGCCTGTGGCTCCCTAGAGGGTATAAGTGGACTACGCCAATCTAATACTGCCAAAGGAGCATTTATCCAGGATGATATTTCCTTTGCAGGATCGGGGAAGAGTTGTGCCAGCACAGAAGATATTATTGGCCATAACATTACAGGCATGTGAAGCAAGCGAATCAGCAACCCGGTTGGCTTCCCATCAGTGCGCTTGATGGGAATCATTGTTTGTTCCCAGGTCCATATGATGTTGTTGAGGGGGAGAGTATAAACTCGTAGACATGGTTTTTACATCTTTTGAAGAAGGCTATTGGACATCCTGCATGGATGATATTCATATCTGATATGGAAAAGGGTATGAAGGCGGGTGTCCCAGATATCTTTTCATGTCACGACCTGGGTTTTTAAATCTTTTTTCGTGAGTCACAGATCATGTTCGAGTGAGTTTTTGACTTTAATTTTAGATTTTTGGACCCTCAAATGGTGTTTTTGTGGGTCATTTTGGGTCCGTGGTGGCGAGTTGAGTGGCCCTACTTTTTTCTGAAAATTTTCTGCATCAAATGGTACTTTTCCAAAATTTTCAGGGTTAATATGAGTTTCAAAAAAAAGTAAATAACAAAAATTAAAACTAAAAACCTAACATAACCCCCTCCCTCACCGTCTCTCCCTCATTCTCCCGTTCTCACTTTCTCACCCTCCCGTCTTCTCTCCCTCTCTCCCTCTACCTCTCTGATGGCCGATGGACAGCGGCGATGGGCGAGACCAGGGGACGACTCGGGTCATGAGTGGCGGGGACGATCGTGAGGAGTCGGAGGCGATGGCATGGCACGGCGTGTTCACATGAGCGGGGTTCGTCTCGCGCTGTCGCGGCATTTTCCCGGCAGTTTCTTCGCGAGAGCTAGGGGGATGGACCTTCACCACATTTCCCGCATTTTCCATTCATGCGGCCGTGTTTTGGGTGAGAGAGAGGGGTTTATTACTTTTTGGGGAAAAGGCATGCTTTAGAGTGTGAGATCGGATAGATTCGCCAAAATCAAGTTTCGTGCATCGTGTTGCGGCCGGGGGTGATTTTCCATGCATTTCAAATGTTTCCGAGCCTAATGTGGGCCTATCAACTATGGGAATGAGCCTTCGGGGTGGGCCCCAAAGGGGACCATGTTCTGGGAATAGCCCCAAGTTGCATGAACTCATCTTAATGGGTTCTTCTAGTATCATATTGTTTTGTTAGTTGATGAATCTGTCAAAGATCTTGGTACCTCAACCAGGCTAGACTCCTAGTCAAGCCTAATATGGTGGGACAAGGATGTGGTTGACTGGTTGATTGAAATTTTTTGGAAGGTGGTAAAAACCACATTTCATTGAGAAGTTCTACCAAGAAAGTAGAACAACTTCACACCCCCGGGCCCCTCACAAGAAAAGGAAAATTACAATGTATGAAATTTCCACCCTAGTAAAGAAGATAAAATAGTTGACTGTTGGCAGGAAATGCCTCTAGCTGTGAAATGCCAGTCCATTAAGCTATTGATGCAGCTTTGGATAAGAGAGGTCAGATGGTTGAACTTGTCACTGAACACTCTACTATTTCTTTCCCTTCAAATGGCCCAGAGCATGACTGGGAAGCATATGCCCCAGAGCTCCTCCTCCTTGAAGGGATTCAGAAGAATCCAGTCTGAGTACTATTCTTCCATATGTTTTTTGGTTGGCCAATTGACTTTAGTAGTTCTGAAGAAATGGGCCCAGATATTCTGGATGATGCCACAGGAAAAAAAACAAGTGATCCAAAGCCTCTCGGTACCACCCACAGAAAAAGCAATCCGACCTAATGCTGGGTTTGAATCTTTGGACTCTGTCGGCGGTTGACAGTCTCCTCCAGGCCAATTTCCACATCAATATTCTAATCTTGATGGGTAGCTTGGCATTGCAGACTAGTTTATACCATGGGACGTTCCGGACTCCTTGCGTCAGACTTCTGGAAGCAGATCTAACAGAAAACACACCTGATGGCTCCCATTTCCAGTCGTGGTATCTTTATAGCCAAGGTGCAAGCTCTGATTATCCAGCAGATAAGAGAACTGCAAATACTGGTCCCACTCTGCTTCATTCAAATTTCTCCTCAGATGGATGCACCATCCAGGGCTGTTAGCTCTCCACGACCAAACATCAGAAGTCTTGACTTCAGTTCTACAGGCCAAAGCATAAAGATTGGGGAAGGAGTCCTTGAGAGGTGTATTTGATAACCAGGGATCTTCCCAGAATCTAGTTCTCTTACCATCCCCAAAATGCATAGGTGCTGAACAAATGTAGAATTCTTTGAACACTAGCGGCGCAACCTGTGGTGACCGATCGAGGGTGAATTAGGGCGAGGAATGACGGGTGTTCACGGTTTATATTTTACACGTCTTTCTCTTTCTTCTCTGATTGGGGTAGGTTTCTTTCAGGTCCAACCTAATTAATTAGCATGCCTAGATAGATCTCGCTCTCAGCTTTCATTTGAATCCATTTTGCCCAATTTTTTATCAACCATATCTTGCGTATTACTTATTTCATTGTGAACCGGTGATTAGGGTTTCCACCATTCCTTTCTCGCTTGACTTAAAGTAGGTTAATCGTAGTTAAATCCCCAAATTGATCATGTGATATTGTGTATTTTTAAGTCCTCTTTCGAATGATAGTAAATGACCTAATTTTCACGCTATATTCATGTCTAAATCTTGCTTTCATTGGACCGGTGTCTTGCGTTCTATGTTCTAGGTTTGGGTTGAATGAAATGGTCATTCCAGTGACCGCCAAGGTTCAAGCAGTCGCACAATAGACCGTTTGAGTCATCTGGTGGCCCCACGATAGACTATTTATTTCTTATTAGGGCTACGCTTGGATTAACGGTCTCTCAATAGACCGTTTATGTTTCTAGCAGTCGCCCGATAGACCGCAAGGACACTGTTGACACTGTTGATATAGCGACTATAAGGTTGACCGCTAACTGAGCTGAGCGGCCTTACCCTTGACTGTTTCAGTCTTATGGCACCCTGATCGGCGACTGTTTTATACCATGTGTTTTTCATTTGATTATGGAGTCTATGCATTGATAATCCAGATTATATAACTTGCTGTTAGGACTTTTTGTGTTAAATATCACACTGTTAATTAGGAAAAATTGAAGGTTAATAATCTAAGTTAAGTCTTCCTCATCAGTATTCTTCCTTGATCATTGTTCGTGATATCTTATGATTGAAATGAGTAGAGAAATTAATGTCAAGTTTCGCCTTTCCTTCTCTTTATTTACATTATCACCTTGCTATCTTATTAAATCTATTTTAAGGTCGTGTCACTCCGGTGGTGGTGACTGGACCGAATATCTTGTTTTCTGTAGATTGTGAGCCATTGAGCTCTTGGGCATTAAAGTACCTCTCCATCAGATATTCCTTCTGCTGGACTAGGTGTTCATGTTCCGAGGCCTCCGCTATGCAAGCTAGAACTCTATATGAGGGTGTGACCAAATGGACAATTGAGACCAATAATTTGCGATTAGTAGAATGGCGTTGACTCGCCACCTAAAGTCCTCAAGAAGGGATTATGCCACATGAACAAGCAACTACAAGCTCACAAGCCCCCCTAAGAGGGAAGTGTGCCGATCCGCACGGTTGAGAAACCGGTAGGGTCTAGGGTGGTCGACTCCACACTCGTGACTCGGACGAGTCAAGGGATGGTCTCACTCTCTCACCACAGCAATGAATATATAGTACATGCTAGCTAGGGTCCTGCCATGCACTCAAGTAGCGGCATCAAGAGAACATACTAAATAAGCAAGTAATGCAAAGGGAGGGAGTAGTCGCATACCTCCACGCTCGGGGCGTGGGGAAGATGCCCGGCCAAGTCACACAATCAACCAGTACAAAGCTAACAAATACACATCCAAACATGTCGACTCCTCGTAGGGAGGTAAAAGGCAACACAGTGGAGATGGGGATCTGTGACGTGGGTTGACAGGCCACGGGTCGGTGAAGCTCATCACCCACGAGGCGCTGTGACCCGAAGTGAGCTAAACTGCGCCGATGGACGGAGCAGGAGCCAGCAGCGTGGAAAGTGGGTCCCAGGCATCGTGGGTGGCACTGATGCCCCTGACGGAGTGTGGTAGTAGGTGCCAGACCTCCTGGAGGTAGGTGGACGATGACAAGACCGGCGCGGACCTCCGAAGTAGCTCGAACCAGCAGGTAGACTGCAGCTCAATCTACACAGGTCCAGGTGAGCAGCAAGAAGTCGGGTCTGGACAGTGACCTTCCCCTTTCCCATTGGCCACGAAATTTGGCGTGGTCACTGGCAGGGATGTCCCAAGGGCGCCCAGGAAAGCAAGGCGGCAATCAAACACCGTGGCAACCGTGGTGAATTTCGGAGCCGGCACTGCGCAATCTGACATGTCTGTCTGCCGCAGGATAGGGGGTGGAAGATTGGGTAGGCACCAAGCCTTCCATGCAGCTTTTGGGGCAGGGTTTTCTCTGGTGTATAGGTGTGGGGCGTGGCGTGAGGGGGTAGCAATGGCGGGGTGGCAAGCAATGAAAGGTTTGGGCGTGGGAGATGCAAGAATTTGGGGCTCAGTTCTGCAATCCAGTGCAGTCAGAACTGAGAGCTGGGAAGAGGGACGTAGTAAGCCGGGGAAAATGGGTTCTCAAGGGTGCAAGAAAATTATCAGGGATGCCCTTTGATGTGTACAAGCAATGCTCAGAATCTCAGATCGAGCAGAGATCGTTTGAGGGTCGTCCCTGTGGAGGGGTTGTGGCTCTGCCCCGCTAGGACTGCATAGGGGCAGTCTGTGCAGTAAAAAGGGCTCCAAAAGGAACTTTTTGCCCTGAACGAGTTTTGGGGTGAGGATTGTGCGAATGGTTGGGGGACAAGTAGTGGAAGAAATGTTGTGAAGGGGTCAGAGGGGCCAGAGGTCGGGAAGATGGCGTATCAGTTGATTCTTTGCGGCTCTGTCCTGCAGGCAGACTCCCTAAGTGCAGTCTGCGCAGCAAAAAGGGCTACAAAGGCAACTTTCTGCCCTGGAAGAATTTTGGCGTGGGATTTTCAGGGTTGTTGGGGGACGTGGAGGGGAAGAACTTTGTAGAAGGGGTCAAGGTGGTTTGAAGAATGGAAATGGGCGCACCAACCTGTTCTTCCTGACCCAATCCTGCAGGCAGATGCGCAGAGAGCACTCCGAGACAGCAAGGTGCCAAGGCTCCTTCACACCACAGCACACCCACAACAAGGGACTCCGAGATCTGTAGGGCACCGAGGAGGTCGCCTCCTCTCTGTACCAGCAGCAGTAGCAGCCTAGGAGTCGCACCTAGGATGGGGGAGGGGAGGAGAAGAGATGAGAAGGGAAGAAGAAGGAAGAGGGAGTCGCACCCTCCTAGTTGGGGAAGAGGCAAGGGGCGCAACTCTCTTGGCTTTTTTTTCTCCACTAAAATTGTCATTGATTTCCTCTCTCAAAAGATTACAACATATATATGTGAAAGGGAAAAAAAAGACCTAATTTCCTAAGAGGGATCCTAAAAAAAGGGCAATAAATGGCCTCCCTACCAAATAGGAAAGGATGCCTAGAATACCTCCTAGAAGATATGAAGGGGGGGCGGCTGCCATCTTCTCCAAGAGGAGGGGGGGATGGTGCGCCCAAAACCCTAACCCTAGTGGGGGGGCGCACCTCCCAAGGTGGGCCCACAGGGGGGCGGCCAGCCCAAATGGGCCTGAAGAGTGAACCACCTTGTGGCCTACTAACCCCTCTAATAGCCTACTAAACACTAATATGACACAACTACCATCTAATTGGCCCAAAATTGGCCTACAAAAGATCCATAATGAAGAGGATAAAGGTGTCCATGCTCATGGCTAACTCTCCAAGCCATCTCCAAGCCATAAAGAAGCTTGCGAGTCCTAAACAGTGCTACGCGACTTGTGGTGTCGCTCTGTTGCTTCGCGACGATCTCTAGCTTGGGTGTCCTCACCACTCACTGAGGAGCACGATGGGCTTCAGTGGGAGCTCTCCTCGTTTAAAGAGCCAGTGATGGTGAGTCAGGTAGAGGCCCAGGCCCTGACCGAGCAACTGGCTCGGGCACGCGAGTCGCTCGAGTGGAAGAGCAAGCTTCTGGAGGAGGAGCGCGGGGCCCATGCCGAGCGAGATGGTCAGTGGGAGGTTGAGCGCGCCGTGCTACTAGACCAAGCTGAGGAAGTCGTGTGCCTTTGGTTAGAGGCCGAGTCTAATCGGGCCAAGGCGGAGAAGTAGATGGCCGAGGCCGATCTGAGGTTGGCCGAGGCGGAACAGGAAAAGGCTGAGCTCACTAGTAGGGTGGGATCAGTCGGGGCGAAGGCACTCGAGCAGTTTAAATGCTCGGAGGCCTACCGGATAGACCTTAAGAAGGCTGTCCTCCCCTACTATGAGTCTGCGCTTCGCCGAGGCATCCGCAAGGGGTTCAAGCACGGCTATGGCTGGGCCATCTCCTAGGCGGAGGAGCAGGTGCCAGGGATGATTATTTTCCCCTCTGGCCAATGTTACGACTTGGACCTAGTGACCTCAGAATCTTTTGGCTCAGCATCGAGGGAAGAGGAGGACCAAAGGGACTCGTCTTCGTCTAAGGGATCGTCAACTCTGGATGCCTCGGGAGGATGCGCAACCGAGGCAGTTCCTACACCAGTGGGGTCAGTGCCAGGGTCGACCATCGCTGAGGATATCAGCGGCAGACCTTCCGGGCCTTCAACTTCCGAGCCTCAGGATGGGGCAGAGGCCTGATGTACCTGACTTTCTTTTCTCCTTTCTTGTATTTTTTCTTGTAGAAAAACTTCTCAGTCTTGCCATGCTGGTGCTTCAGAGTGTTTTGTTTTGCAAAATATTCCAGTTTAATGGGATTTCTTAATGTTTTATTAGGAAGAATGCATGCCTGATAGTGGAAGCTTTAGAATTTTGTTGCTGAGAACAAACTGTTGCAACTGATACCTGGAAATGACGACAATGATGAGGGAAAATGTTCACATTGGTCTCATGCTCTTTATTTTATGTGATACAATTGCTTGCTCTTTACTTTCTTCCCTTCACACTTGAACAGATTCTTTCTGCTTTCTTTCACTCATTGTGCATAGCGTTGTCCCCATTGTAACTTTAGAATTTTATGCTTGTGCTTTTGTTTCCCTAACATAGATAAACCCCTCTAAGAAAGATTTTGAACAAATAGAGTTTTAAGCATATAGGACTGGGTAAAATTTTCATACTTCTGCGACAAGATCAATCTGCCATAGAGGTGCTAATGTCTGGATCCTCTGATGACATTATAGTCCCAGGTAATAATTGTTGTTACCTTGAAATGGTTAGAATTACATATAAATGAAATGTTTGTAACAGAAAAACAAAATATGTAATCAACAACATTGAAGTCTATGAATATAAAATGATGTATGCTACTGTAAGTGGCTTATATAAAGAGATTCAATTAAAGTAAGTTTGCCAGCTTCCCATGTGTAGTGCAATACGTTTTAACCCTAACATTGCTGGAGATTTGACGTGGAAATATTACTTCTACATTGCATCCAGATTATCTCCATCAAGAAATGTATATATATTGTATCTCTCAGAAGTATCTTCTAGCTGTTACTAACTATCCACCTATTGTCCATCTCTGCAGGGAGATCAAAGGTCTCCTGGAATTATACCATTGGCTGTGAAGGATGCATTCAGTATCATACAAGAGGTAGTATGCATGTGGACACTTTTGAATTTTACTCCATCGAGACAGGCAAATGTGGAATAGTTTTCTAATTTTACCCTTTCTCTATGTAGACCCCAAGCCGTGAGTTCTTGCTTCGGGTTTCATATTTGGAAATATACAATGAGGTTTTCCCTTTCCTCCACCTTGTGTTGTTTTAAAGCCTTTAACATGAATTTTCTTTTTCACTTATATATATTTTTTATTTTTGACATACTAGATTCAACTATATCGGTATATGTTTAGACTTTGGCTCACCCATGGGATCAAATCTGGACCCCGTCACTTTTTACGTTCTAGCATTGAGTCTCAATTTTGGACCCATAGCCCCATTTATACTCTAGACAAATTCCATGTCACTTAATGGCCAGTAGAATTCCAAGAACCAAGCATTCAATAAGATAGTTGAGAGTATTAAGGACCTTTGAGACTTCAAGAAAATAGTCATGAACTTAGAAGGGTTATCCACGGAAAGCCACGATATATAAAAATCTGGGATGAATTGGCGTCCACTCAAGTTGTCGCGAATCACAAAATTCACGTCCACTGGAAAGGGCGCTAATTCTTTGAACTGTATAGCATGTAAGGATTTCGCGTCCACTGTACTAAACGCTATATTCCAAATTGGCATAAACTGTACTGGACGCCAATTCCAGACAATAATTGGACTCCCACAGAACACGTGATCACAGTGCTCTATGGTGGCTAGGGCGCCATGTTTCTTTAGAGTGACATGACTAACATAGTTTCTAGGGTATAACCTGCTCGACTTCCTTGAGGAATTCCAAAACTAGCAGAGTCTTACGGAGGCTTTAGAGAAAGAATTTTCAATCCGACAGAAGGAATATCCAAGGGACGGTCCTTCAATCTCCAATAGATAGTGTGCATCAAGAAAACTTGGAAAATAGGGACTCTATCTCGGGCATGAGACAGCAGTGCCACCTGCGGTATGAGTCAAAACAACGATAAAACTAAGGAACAAGAATTCACGTCAACTCATCTCGGACAATATTTGAGAATCACTGGGAATAAATGTGAGATGTGCATAGAATATATATGTATAGCTCTCAACTTGCTGCATCACACTCATAAATGAGAAGGGACAATATGAAATGACAATCGCACAGATAGCAAATCACAATGCAAGAATTTTTTAGGTGGTTCGGATGCACTCCAGTGTTGTCCTACGTCCACCCCTCTCAACCTGAGAGGATTTCACTAAGACTGCTACACGACGACAGCAAAATGATCACAATGATAACACACGGGCACAATGGCCCAACACACATGCGTGTTCTCACGCGACGACAAGAAGACACGAACACGGAGACGATACTTCAAAATCATATATAAATGCAAAATATAAGGAAATTACTCTCTCACATCACGTGGATCTTACTATCAATGTGTTAGGTTGTTCGTCACAAAAATATTATTATTCATATTAATTTTAATTAAAGTTAAGAATGTTAAATGAATAAGATTACTAAAAGGTAATAGTATAAATGCTAATTAACTTTTGGGACTAAAAAAGAAGGAAACGGACGGTTGTGCTTGACTCTTACATGCATGACCGTGGCGAGATACACATAAATGCCCATCATATCTGTTAATTATGATAGAAAGCATCCGGATTCCAATCTATATCTCATGGATATACACATCGGTGGGACTCCTTAAGCCCTCCCATGGCGTCACGAAATGGATGGCAACGAGGGGCATTCTAGCCTGTAGTTGGCACTTTGGCGATTAGCGTGCGACGTGTGTCGCCTTCACCTTGCCGTGTAACGGATGCCCACTCTAGATTCTAGATCTTCTCACTTTTTTACGTTACAAGTATCCTTCTCATTTTATTTAAAACTTATTGTAAATTTTATTTATAATTATTATAGTTTTATTTTGAAACTAATGTACCTCTTTATCAAGTATTTTGAGTGACCTTTGCTCATACGTCAGATCTTTCTTTACCACCAGATCGTCATGACTTATAATATGAAATTGGTCATGAATGTACCTTTTATGCATTGAGACATGGAACACATCATGAACTCCAGATAATTGAGGGGGAAAAGGTATCTGATACACGACCTCACTAACCCTTTCAAGAATTTCAAAAGGGCCAATAAATCTCGGAGTAAGCTTGCCTTTGATGCTAAATCTTTGAATCCCATGACCTGGGGAAACCTTAAGAAACACATGGTCTCCTACTTAGAATTCTAGGTCTCTTCTTCTACTATCAACATATATCTTTTGTCTTGACTGTGCCATCTAGAGTCTTTCTATGATAAGTTTTACTTTCTCGGTGGTATCCCTGATAAGTTCAGGTCCTAGAAGATGTTTCTCTCCAACTTCATTCCAACAGATTGGTGAATGAGAACTCCTTCCATACAATGTCTTGAATGGTGCTATTTGAATGCTAGCTTGATAGCTATTATTGTAGGCAAACTCAACTAGAGGGAAGTGGTCATGCCAACTTCCACCAAAGTCAATTGCACATGCCCTGAGCATATCTTTATAGTGACTTCTAGAGCATCTTTAGGAATGGACATCTTCTTGAGTTGCTCCTCCATGCTAGCAATCTTCTGGATGAGGGTGTTGGTAGTAGACTCGGCTAGGGCCAGATTTTAGGGAAATTGATTAGGCATGGGCCTTCTCAAAAATAGGGGAGGAGACAGGTTTTATGGCTTGACAAAAGAATGGCTTGTTGCAGCAGGGACGGGGGTTATCGGATGGTTAGGAAGACTGGATGGATTCCCTTGGTGGACCGCCTGGTCATTAGAAGAATTAGCTTGTAGGCAACCCGTAGCCTGAGGGGGATTCGTTGAGGAAGGAGGGATAGATTTTTCTTTAAGAGCAGCCTAGATCTTTTGGCATTGGGCCACATCCAATTGAGAAAGAGCATTGATGAGATCGTCAACACTAAGCGAAGGGGAAGCTTCCCCAAATGTGGACTGAGCTGTCAGTTGCACTTGAGATGAAGGGTCACCCCCTTGAGTAGTGTCAACCATATAGACTTGGGAGGTTTGATGTTGGGGATTGAAATAATAGGTGGGAGCATTGTCTCCCTCCTGTTGAAAAGCTTGATATTGAGAAGGGAGATACTGAGTGGTGACATAACCTCCCTCTGGTTGAAATTGTTGGTGGGAAAACTCACTAGCCTGATCAAATTGACCGACCTCACCCTTTTCTTGAATGTACTCCAGATTGAACATCTTGACAACTTTACTTGACCTGAGCATCATGTTTCTAATGACTAAACGAAGCAATCAAATATTCAATAACTGTAATTGAAATAAAATCACTCAAACAAGTTCCAAAGAAGTGGGAATGACTTATGCCCAATTTTATAGGTATTTGTTACTAGAATAATGGGGTTTAACTCTCAATGATAAAATCTTAGTTTTAGTTTGGGCATAACACTGGGTAGACTAAATTTTCTCTCTCCCAACCGTGCTTAGGTCAACTAACCTTCTGGGTACTTCAAGGTATAACCTGCCTAGCTTCGGTGAGGGATTCCATGGGTGTGAGGACATATGGAGGTCTTGGATAAAGAAATTTCAATCCAATGAGATAGAATGCCCAATTGGAGGGTCTTTGTAGCAACCCTGAATTTCGAAACATAAAAATCTCAACAAAATATTAAATAGTGACTTATTTGTTCCCCACAGTGGAAACTAACACAACGCCTAAACAAATAGGCCCGGCATAGATTTACCAAGTAGCAAATAGATGGACATTAACAATTAAAAGTGCCTTGACAAACTAAACTCAACTTAGCTCTTGGTGGGTACAAATTAAATATGTGTAGCAATCTGATTAGCATGAGTGTGTGATAGTGTCAATTTGAACCTATGAATGGAGATAGAAGAAATAGACAATCACACTGGCATTCAGTAGTGAACATAGTAATTTTTAATGTGGTTTGGGACCACAACGGGCTCCCTACGTCCATCCCTTACTCAACTGAGTGTGGCTTCACTGCTAGAAAACTAGCACGGGGATAAATCCCCCCCCCCCCCACACAGAGCCAAGCTCCAATACACACATGCATAGCGACGCTTGCACAAACACATGGGAGTAAACACCCAACCACACACGGAGAACACTCCCCAAGCCACACGCGGATATCCTCCATACAAAACGATGCACACGCGTCAACATAGACACTTAGAGAATCCACTCTCCGAACACCCACACATAAAATTCATTCAGAAGTTGAGGAAATGTTTACAAATGAATACAATAAGCCCAAGATATACTCTAAAGACACAAACAAAGAAAATCCCTCAAGTATAAAGCTCCCCCTTCTCTTGAAGATCTAGTTCTCCTTGGTTCGTAGACGGATGATCACGAAGTCACCATCATCTTGCTCCTTTCATCATTCCACTCTTCTTTCTCTTCTTCCATGATCTCTAGAAATGCCTTGATATAGATCAAATCCCCTTTCCAAGTTCTCCTCTTCTCCTCGTTGGCCTTCTTCTCCTGCAAGGTAGAAAGATAAGCTCATTAGGGTTATTTTTCACAAATTCGGCACTGATGTATATATACAAGATAGTGTGGCCAAATGACCCATAAAATCCTTCTAAAATATGTTAGCAGCACCCTCATATGTCTAGGAACCTTTTGGGGGTAATTTGGTAAAGTTTCGAAGCCAAAATAATGAGTTTAGGACATTTTCGCGAAGCCCGACTAGAAAGGTTGTATTTTCTGCACCAAAAATAGCCCAAACAGAACACTAGGCAAAAGGGGTCGACACCTGGGGTCGACTCCCTTCATTGGCCAGCCTCTCTGCATTGCAGAATCAGGCCCGACACGAGCGTCGCCGTCTCCGCCGCCGCCTGCCGGTAGTTCGCCCGCGCCTCCAGCGTTTCCAGAAACCCGCCGGTCTGGTCCAGCGATAAGCCATGTAACTGCGGCAGCCCGCCCAACGCAAAAATCACCACCAGGCACGGAAACCCGAACGTGATCGCCGCCATGAGCCCCATGTAGCCGCGATCGCGCAACGTCAGCCGCAACCGCCGCCGCAACAGCGTCCCGAGCTGCGACCAGGCCGACGGCCTCTCTCGCGCGGGCTGGATGGGCGGCGGGTTTTCCGAGGCATCGACTTTTTCGGCATTCGCCGCCAACGCCGTCGCCGCGCCCGCCAAAGTCGATGCCTCGGCCCCGGCGTTGCGCTGGGGCTCCGAACGCTCCCACAACGCGCGCCACTCGTCGCGCGGACGCTCATTCAACCGCCCGTAAAGCTCCAGCGCGTCCGCCACGCCGAAATGCCCGAGCATAAGCGCCAGCGGCCCCTGAAAAACCACCACGCCCTCGTAAACGACCGTGATTGTGTCGAACTGCGTCAGCTTCGCGAGATTGTGGATCACGCACACCACGGTCTTGCCCCGCTCCGCTACCAGCGCGCGCAGCACCGCGAGAATCTGGTCCTCCGAACGCGGGTCCAGCCCGCTCGTCACCTCGTCGCACAACAGGCACGAAGGATCGGTCGTCAATTCCAGCGCCAGCCCGAGCCGGCGCAACTGGCCGCCGCTCAGCTTCTCCACCAAAGTCGATGCCCTCGCCTCGAGTCCGACCAGCTTGAGTAACTCGCCGACATGCGCCTCCAGCGCCGCCTCGTCCACGACCTGATAAAGCCGCAGCGCGCACGCCACCGACTCCCCGACCGTGAGCTTGCCATGCGCGATGCTAAACTGCGGCGCGAACGCCACCTCCCGCAGCAACGCATCGCGCGACGCCAGCGGCTTCCCGCGCAGGAAAATCTCTCCCTCCGCCGGCAGTATATCGAGGATGCCCTTCAGCAGCGTCGTCTTACCACAACCCGAAGGCCCGATGAGCGCGTGCAGCCCGCCCGCGTCGAAACGCGCGCTCGCCCCGTGAACCAAAGAAGCCGCCCCGGCGCGCGGACGAACGGTGAGATTGCGACAGGCAAGCATGTGGGGGAACCAGTGGAGACGTTATGCCCCGCCCGCCGGTAACGACCCAAGCCTCATTTTTAAAAATCCCAAAAAACACGAAACCTTAACCAAGCCTTAACCCGTGGCCAACCCTCCCTCTGCCGAAAAACTCGATGCCTTCCGCCCGCCTCTGTCTGAGCTCTCGACTCTCGGCTCTCGACTCTCGACTCTGCCGACGTGAAGCCCATCCACCTCATCGTCGCCTGCTCCGAAAACCGCGTGATCGGCCGCAAGGGCGCCCTGCCGTGGTCGATTCCCGAGGACACCGCGTTTTTCCAAAAGCAAACCCTCGGCCACACCGTCATCATGGGCGCGCGCTCCTTTGGCGAATGGCCGAGCTGCGTCAAAGGCCGCGACGTGGTCGTGGTCACGCACGACCCCGCCAGCGTGCCCGCCTCGTCGCCCGCCCTCGCCGCCGCCAGCCTGCCCGAGGCCATCGCCAGGGCATCGACTTTGCGCGGCGAAATCTACCTCTGCGGCGGCCAGCGCATCTACGAGGAGGGCCTGCCGCTGGCCGACCTCCTGCACCTCACGCTCGTCCACGCCGAAATCGCGGACGGCGACACGTTTTTCCCCGACTGGCGCGCGACTTTCACCCGCGAAATCTCCTGCCGCGAAAGCGGCGACGCCCGCTGGCGCTACACCTTCCTCACGCTTACGAAGGCATAGAGTTTTTGCCACCGATTCCGCGTATCAGCGGTCAACCTCTTCGGAGACGCGCCGCGTGCGCCTTGGCGACCTCCACGTATTTCGCCGCCATCTTGAACAGCCCCTCCCGCTCGGCCTCCGTCAACGCCCGCGCCACCTTGGCCGGCGAACCCAGCACCAGCGACCCCGGCGGACATGTGAAGCCGTGCGTCACCAGCGAATTGGCGCCCACCAGACTCCCCGCCCCGATGCGCGTCCCGTCGAGCACCGTCGCGCCCATGCCCACAAGGCACCGACTTTCCACCGTGCAAGCATGCAAAATCGTCCCGTGGCCGATCGTGCAATCATCGCCCACCACCACGCCCGCGTCGTCGGAAAGATGCACCACGACATTGTCCTGAATGTTGGACCGCGCGCCAATGACGATGGAGTTAATGTCCGCCCGCAGCACCGCGCCGTAAAAAACACTGCTCGCCTGCCCCAGCCGCACGTCGCCGACCACAGTCGCATTGGGCGCAACGAAGAGCGCGGCGGCGGTGTCGGGCGCGGCTCCGAAAAACCGGGCGAGACGTTCCTGAATGGTCATCGGCGTCGAAGACGACATGACCTGCAACCCTGCTGCACACTCACCGCTCTGACCAGTCCAATGCACCAACCCCAAACCGCCCTCATATCGCTTCTCTCGCAACCGCGATCTAAAAACTAACAAAAACGGTTCCGCTCATTTCGAATGTATGGGTGCAGCTCGACTGCGTCCGCCATGCCTCTCCGCCGAAAAATTCGATGCCTTCGCCGAAAAATTAACAAAAATCATCCTACGCTTTCTCAAATCCCCATTTTGCAACATTTCTCGGACTGCCTCATCTGGTGGACTGCTTTGTCAGGCATTCTGCGATTGAATGATGAGTCCGTGCTTCGCGGAGCACCTCGGACATAAACAGAACAATGGTGTGAGAGAGCCTTTTGGCTGTGTCGGCGGAACATACCAGCCGGCTTGCATGGCTTCTTTCGCTTTGCGCCAAGACCAATCCCCGTTTGGCGCTTGATCCTCTTCTTCTTTCCGGATGTCGGCAGTCGCCTCGATGTATTCGCAGCATTCGCTGCAGAGCCACTGTAGAGCAGTCCAAATGTGCCACTCGTAAGCGGCAAGGTCGGCGGAAACTTTCGGAAGCGTGATCATCGACTTTGCCTAAATCTCAAAATCCGTAAAAAGCCAAACTCGACATACAGGACCATACGGCAAAGGCATCGAGTTCCAGAAACTCGATGCCTTTCACTTCTGCGAGCGTCGATTGAGCCATCGGCTCGGAAAAATCGCGCCCAAAGGGCACGGTCCGCCTTTCGGCCTCTCTCAATAAAGACCGCGACTTTATTTGACGCCTTCCTCCCTCAAGGCACGGGAACCGAGGGCAAAGTCCAGATTTGGTCGGCGTATTCGCGGATGGTGCGGTCGCTGGAGAATTTGCCGACGCGGGCGGTGTTGAGGATGGCCATTTTCGCCCAGCGCGACGGGTCGCGGTAGGCGGCATCGACTTTCTCGTGGGCCTGGTTTGTCAAGGGGGGAAAAGACCGTTTCAAACGGATTTCTGATGGACATATTTTCCATCTGAAATTTCAGACGGATTTCAGACTGACTTTGTTTCCGTCTGTAATTTCAGACTGATATTCAGACGATAAACATATCCGTCGCATGACTTGACTATCGTCTGAAATAGAGACGTCATTTCAGACGGATTAGTTCCGTCTGAAAATTTCGTCTCTAATCCCGCCTTTTCTTGTAGTGCAGGGATTTCTTGCTTCAGTGGTTGTTGCTGAGACACCACGGCAAGACATTCATGATATTCATGTAGTTTGTAAATTTTCTGATGTTTGCCCTAATGAGTTACCAGGTTTACCCCCTCAATGAGAAATTGAATTTGTGATCAAAGTAACTCCAAGTATGGCACCTTTGTCAAAAGTACCTTACCGAATGGCTCCGACAGAACTCAAGGAATTGAGGACACAATTGCAAGAATTGCTGGAAAAAGGCTATATTCATCCTAGCTTCTCTCTGTGGAGTGCTCCTGTGTTAATTGTAAAGAAGAAAGATGAAAGTCTGAGGCTATGTATTGATTATAGGCAATTGAATCAAGTGACTATCAAGAATAAATATCCTCTGCCCAGAATCGATGATTTATTTGACCAACTTCAGTCAGCTCTTGTCTTTTCCCATATTGATCTCTGATCTGGCTATTATCAATTGCGGATCAGGGATTCTGATGTGGAGAAGACTACTTTTAGCACGAGGTATGGTCATTATGAATTTTGGTAATGCCGTTTGGGATAACCAATGCACCTGTAGCGTTCATGGATATGATGCATCGGGTGTTTCGTCCATATTTGGACTTGTTTGTGGTAGTTTTTGTGGATGATATCTTGATTTATTCTACTTCTGAGGAAGAGCATGTGCAACACTTGTGTATTGTATTGCAAACTCTGAGAGATCATCAGCTTTATGCAAAATTCAGTAAGTGCGAGTTCTGGCTTCGAGAAATTCATTTTCTGGGCCATGTGATTTCTGGTGAAGGAATTATAGTTGACCCAGTAAAAATTGAGGCCGTCCTTCAATGGCAAAGATCGAGATCTATGACTAAGGTCAGGAGTTTCTTGGGTCTTGCAGGTTACCACAGGAGGTTCATTCAAGACTTTGCACGTGAGTCCGTGGCTGACCACCTGGGCTGCGACTTGCGTGGCCACGTTGCGGAACATGCTGATAGGGGTCGACCCTACGGACAGGACAGCCGAGTAGTACGTTCCGGCCGACACGGCGACCGGCGCCGTGAAGTCGGGGTTCTTCTCGTCGTTGGAGGCCCACGCGGCGGACTGGTCTGCGGACACGGCGAGACGCGTCCCGGCCGCGTCGTAGACGCCTACCAGGTTCTGCCCGGCGGTGAGCCCGGCGCCGGCCGTGGACACGGCGAACGTGAGCCCGGTCAGGGTCTCCGCCTGCGCGAGGTCGAACCGTTGCATGTAGACGGTCCCAGACACGAGCGTGGTACCGGATCCGGCCATTTCCGGCGGGAACGGCATCGCCTTGAGGCCCAGGAACGCGGGTGTCGGGGTGCCCGCCACCTCCAGTTCAGAGATACGCGCGTCCTGATCGGTCCACGCCGCGTTGGCGGGCGCGCCCCAGCCGAGAGAGCCGATGGGGATCGGGGTGAATGCCATGGTCTATCCTCCGTCGCCGAACGGGCCGTCTCCGAACGGTCCCATGCCGAACCCGTCTTCCCCGGGCGGGGTGTCGGGGCAGAGTACGTCGCCGTGCAGGAGTTCCAGCCACGTGGCCGGGTACGCCGTGAGTTCGGCGAACGTGGGGAACGCCTCCTCGACAGCGCACCAGTTGTTGCAATCGGTCCCCTGGACGGGGCCCACGGGCATGTCCACCACGGTGAAGGAGACATCCCACTGGCGCAGGGGGCGCCGTTGGTCCTGGCTGACGAACGTCATCTGCGGGGTGCCGGGCTGGATCGCGTAGGCGCCCCAGCCGTAGACCGGCGGGGTGCGCAGCATGAGCGGACCGCCAGCGGTGAACAGTTCGTACACCTCATCGATCGCGTCCAGGGTGAGCGTGAAGAACCGGAATGACCAGTTGGCGAACTTGCGCCGGGCGAACGTGTCCGCCGGCCGCTCCGCGTTCAAGATGTCCAGGAGGGTGGCGTCGACCGGGGTCTCCATGGCGTCCGTGAAGCCGCCCCAGACGAACGCCGGATCCGGGGTGGCACAGTCGAGCGCATGGGCCCCGGGCGGGCAGACGTCCATCCCGATGTCCGCCCACGGCCGCGTGGGATCGGACAGTGTATCTATAGCATCAGGCCGGATAGTAACGGCGATCTTTGGCTTGGCACAGAGGAGGGGTTGAACATTTTCGACCCCCATACCGCTAAAGTTCGCCGGGTCACCGCCAATGACCGAAACAAGTATAGTTTGAAGGGCAGGGCGGTGCGCAGCATCTATATCGACAGGATGGGTATCTATTGGGTGGGTACCGTGGAGGGGGGAGTGAACAAGTATGATAAGAATCTTGGTTTTTTTAACCTGGTCCAATACAATCCTTTTGATCCGTACGGTCTTAGCTCGTCGAAGATCACCTCGTTTGCGGAGGCCGGCAATGGCGACCTGTACGTCGGTACCGACGGCGGCGGGGTGAACCTGCAGCATCGGTATACCGGGCTTTTCGAACACCTGCGGATCGCGGGCGGCGGCAAGGACAACGATCTGGCGGTCCTCGCGCTGGAGCGTATAGGCGGTGAGCTTTGGATCGCTACTTACCAGCAGGGTGTCTATGTGCTCGATATCGCGACCCACGCCGTGCGGCACTACACCAAAGGCAACGGGCCATACGATCTGCCGGGCGATGCTATCTTTTGCATCAAAGAAGACCGGGCCGGGCACATCTGGCTCGGGACAAACGGTAATGGTGTTTGCATGTACGACCCCGCTACACGCGTTTTTCACCGTTTTCCGTCCGTGAGCATCGACGGTAAGCCGAGTAAGTTGCTGGCGACGGGATTTATTCGGGCCTTCGAACAGGATAGCGCGGGGAATATGGTCATTGGGACGGTAGGGAACGGCGTCGTCTTGTTTGACCCGGTGCACAATACCTGTGAGGTTTTCAATCGGGAGGCTACGGGCCTGCCCCTGGATGAAGCCATTTCGCTTTACATGGACAAAAGCGGCATCATCTGGGCGGGCACGCCCAGCGGCGGTCTATGCTATCTCGATTATATCCATAAACGCTTTTTCAATTATTCGGAACGGCAGGGATTGGCCAATGCCGTGATCTATAAGATCCTCGGGGACGGGGAGGGAAGGCTGTGGGTTAGCACGAACAAGGGGATCAGCTCTTTCGACCCGGGCAGGTCGGCCTTCAGGAATTATACTGCCGAGAACGGCTTGCAGCCGAGCTCCTTCATCCTGGGCGCCGGTTTCAGGGCGAAGAAAAAAGGGGGAGGGAGCATGTGATGCTATTTCTAAGAGGGTGATCGCCAGAGGGGTTATCTCAAAAAAATAAGAAAGGATGATCGCGTAGAATACCTTGTATGCGAGTGTGTGGTTCTATCTTCCTCTTCCAATTGGCCAGCGGATGAAAGGGGTTCTTACTTTGATTACCTTGAAAAGAGCACAAACAAAACCAACAGATTGGGTTAGCAAAAGTGTAGTATCAAAATCCTATGAATATGATCTTGTGTAAAACGAGCATGAACACACCTTGTAGTTCTTTTGAACCCCTAAGAGGAGTATAGGATGGGAGATATGTATGCAAAAGAAAAAAAATAATATGCTTAATGAAATTGTGGTGAAGTGAGGATGATGATGCGCAAAACAAACAAAAGAAAACTGACAGATAAGTGCCCCCTTCTACTCCTGTAAGCAGGACAGAGGAAGAAACTTGGCTTCAGCTTTAGCGTGGCAACAAGACAGAAAAGAGGAAGAGGGAAGCAACGCACAGAATCTCACCAGTGATTGAAGCCATAACCCTTAGACAGATGAACTAGGGGGGTATTTATAGGGTGCAAAATCCTTGTTCTAATGGGATTAAAACGAGGAAGGTCAAAATCCTCCTTCCATGATTAGTGATGGAGTTAAACCATGGAAGGGGCACTATCTTGGAAGGTCACAGTCGAGAAGGAGACGGAATGGAAATCACAACCACCAGACAGTTGCTGTTCAGAATAGCGCCCTTCAGCCTGTCGCTATTTCACTAGAATAGTCATAACTTTCTATATTTTAAAACTCGTAACTCACGACTGTGTGTGGAGGCGCTCATTAATTTATGCCAGCTTATGAGGGCGTCATTCCAAGTTGAATAAATTTGAGTAAATTAAAAATAGCGTTAGGAACAGCACCCCAATACGCAGTCGTTACTTTGAAAGGCGCCCACCTCATAGTCGCATTTTTAGGGATTATGACCGACTTCCAAAACTATTGAATGCACAAACCTGTGGTATGCACCGGCTTGGATATGCACCGACTTGGTCCACCAGCATTGAGAATAGTACTCTTTTGTTTATTCAAAATAATGCAGTGAAATAGTGGTAGGGCCCATGGCGTTATATAAACAGTGCCCACCTACATGGTTGCGGGTAGATCTATTCACCCCCCCTCGAGATCTGTTAGTCATCTAACTCAACACGACTCCCCTACAGGCCGGGCTCAGACCTTGGGGATCGTCCCCGTCATGGTCATCGCTCGGCCTTATTTGGGCCAATACCCCCCTGAGACCTAACCCGTCTCTGCTGGAATCTAATCCCACTCTCCTATCAAACTTGCCGCACACTTGGCAGACATTTATACGAGTTTATGTCCATCTTTATCACGCTTTCAATGTGGATTTCCACCTGAACATAAAATGGCCAATGCGTGACCAATACGGTTTGAATACTCACACTAGTAACATGGAACTTTTAATATAATTTTAGATTTTCATTATCTCATTTCATCGACATAATCCTTTAGGCCGTAGGGTCCTTTTTCCTGGCAATCAATCAAGGGTTTTCTCCCATTCGAGAAAATGTAATTAACGTCATGACCTTTATGGCATGATGGGTTTTGGTCCCGACCCGAATTTCACTTTTGTCTGATTAGTCAGACGGCACGCACTAATGGCTCCGTCGGAGCCCAAACAAACCGTCACTTCGTGACTAACACAACCACACACTAAATAAATGAATAAATGGAATAAATAAACAACTAATTAACAGATGTTTTTCAAGTACATCCACAAGTCTGGCATGCCCATAGGCTTCCCAAAATGGCAATCACGGCACCAATCCATGAACGATAGCTCGAGGGGGTCGCCAGTGGCATCCTCCCACTTCCGACAAAGAGCAACTGCTGATCGGTGACCACATCTTTGAGGTGGCAACGCTCCACATTGTCCAACAAGCATTACACGACGTGTTCTAGACTCGAGCCTCCGAATGCGATGAAGAGAACAACTGCACATCTGTCCCTATAAATGGGGGCCTCAAGGCGAAGAAGAAGAAGGAGAGGACTCTCCGAAGACTAGGCTGGACACCTTGCTCCTATGGCTTCCACTCGAGTGAAGAGAAAAAAAAAGAAGGAGAAGAGAAGAAGGGAAGAAGAGCATGGGTGTAGGGAGACCCGTCGATGGGCCTCCAAAGTGAAGAAGGGTGAGTGTGAGAGAGGGCAGAGAGAGGGGGTGTGAAGAGTAGAGCTAGTGCTTCTTCCCTTCCCCCCTCCCTCCATTGTATTCTCTTCCTCCCCGATTTCTCCAAAGTCTTTGAAGTCACATGTGATGCATCCGAGATAGGAATAGGCAGAGCTGCAGGCGATCGGCCCGATCAACGCCGTCGCCTCCCCCGCGGCGCCCGGAATCACCGTGCCGGTGATCGAGGACGAGTTCGACGACGGCTCCATCGCCGACGTCTGGACTCTGGTCGACCCAGCCGGCGACTGCACATTCACCGCTACCGGCACCACACTGCAGATCGAAGCCCCCGCGAGCGAGCACAACCAGCGCGGCGGCAGCAACAACCGCGACGCCCCGAAGGTCGTGCAGAACGTCGGCGGCGACTGGGACATGGTGCTGAAGTTCGACGACATCCCCGCCCAGAACTGGGAGGGGTGGGGGTTCTACGCCGACGGCGGACCCCAAACCGGGTGGATGCGCGCCGACGTCACCCGCAACGGCACCGACGGCCAACTGCACGCGGTCTGCAACACCGCCGACTCGGAGGCCGCAGCCACCGTCTCCCGAGTCGACGCCGTCCTGCCCGAGCTCGAGTTCACGACCGCGATGTACGTGCGCCTGTCCAAGGCGGGCACGACGTATACCTTCTACACCTCGCCGAACAGGCAGGTGTGGACCCAGCGGGCACTGTTCACCTGGCCGGGCCGGGTGTCACGGCTCGGGCCGATGCTCCTCAAAGCCGCTACTACCAACCCGTCGGTGGTAGACGTCGACTGGTACCGGGCGACTGGGAACGTCGGCGCCAACCACGACGCCGCCGCGCTGCTCGCTGACGCCGCCGGCGAGGCGTTCGGCCCGGCGAGCATCGACACCATCACCACCGCGGCCGGCACCGCGTGGCCGCCCCACCTCGGCGTGTCCGTCACCCCGTTCACCGCCGAAGCGATCGGCGTCGCGTCAGCGAGCCCGGGCGTCGGCCCGGAGGCCGGCACCGAAGCCGACGGCGTGGCCTGGGACGCGATCGGCGACCGGTCCGACCGCGGCGACGTCTACATCGACGCCCTCGGTGACGCCGCCGCACTGCAGCCGGCCATGTCGGTGTCGGTCCGCCCGCTTACCGCATAGGGAGGGCGCCCGTGGCTGTCACGATCACGGGTGTGTCCACCGCCGGGAACTGGGAATCCGACGGGTCGATTACCGCGGACCTGCCGGCGTGTTAAAAATCTCTATTTTATATTTTAAACCCCCAAACACCCATAACTGCATAAATGGCTAATTTAATTATTAAAATACTTTAACTCCCTTAGAAAAATATCAAAAAATAGTTAAAAAATCTGTAAAAATCGACAGAACTAACAGAATCGAGTCCGGGTCCGAACCACTACGGATCCCTTAAGGCACGGGCATTACACTTAGCACCCAGAGCCATCGCCTTAGTTACTTTTCACTTGGTTTTTAGTCGTTGCCTTTAGCTATTTGTCACCCTTCTTCATATATTTGTCACACTTTGGTTCTTTAGCTAACCAATACTTCTTATAGAGTTTTCTTCTTGATGGAGTCGACTCTATTTGCCAGTACTTGAGTCGACTCTTCTTCTTCACTTTTCACATTTTCGCCGCTACAATCTATTTTTCACTCTTAGTGAGCTATTTGTCATCGTTAGTAGGATATTTGTCACCCTTAGCTGGGTATTTGTCGCCCCTGTGTGACTATTTGTCACCCTTATGCTTCTTCAACTGGCGAAAGACTTGGGATTGACTTTGTTTGAACTTGGCTGACTTTTGAGCTTGATTGGATCACTGGAGCTGATAGAGTTAACTTTGACTTTGACTGGAGTCCTCATGACTTCAGTCAACTAAAGGTTGAACTTTGCTACTTCTTTTTGACTGACATTGACTTTGCCTAAAGTCAACTTTCTTTCCAACGTAGTCAATCCTTCTGCTTTTCTATTTCCACTTGACTGCGTCGACTCCCCTTAAGCACTGTGTCGATGCAGCTTCTATGGTTTTCAACCTTCACCCTTGCTACCTATTTTTCACCCTTAGGTACCTTTTTGTCACCACTAGCTAGCTATTTACCACCCTTAACTGGACATGTTTCAGTGAAGGCTTGTGGTATTCTTCTTCTTGTTTCAAAGGGCTTTTGGCAACACTTGCATCGACTCATCAGCAGTACTGCGCCAACACAGCTAGCTCATTTCTTCATATCTTCAGCTGGTTATCCATTTATCACCGTTGACAACCTATTTGTCACCCTTAAGCCGCATTTGTGACTTGTATGAGCCATTTTACACTCTTAGCTGCAGGGCTCTTCCTGGTGACCTGATAGACTAAATTCTTGGCATACAGCTGACCTTTGAAAGAAATTGGAGCACGTGTAGCCTTATACACTTAAAGGTTCGCAATCGGTTAAAGGCTGAACGGTTAGAAAAATTGGTTTACTGTCACTACAACATGAGATTGAGAATAAAGAAAATGAAGTTGAGATAACAACTGCGAGACAAGCGCATCGCAGAGGATGCAACTCCAGAAATTGATGTGGATGCATTATTT
This sequence comes from Amorphophallus titanum, assembly GCA_024336825.1. Lineage (NCBI taxonomy): Eukaryota > Viridiplantae > Streptophyta > Magnoliopsida > Alismatales > Araceae > Amorphophallus > Amorphophallus titanum. The sequence continues at coordinate 28,778,189 of JANBPO010006859.1, forward strand.
GATGATGATAATCCCTTATCGTCTTGGGTTTGAGTTACAAGAGCAGGTTGATGAGTCTGTTTTTGATGTTGATGACAGAGAATGAGCAGAGTGCATATTAGATGAAGATGAGCCGAGGGATTCAGAATTTATAAGACCAACAAAGAGGGCCAGAGAGACTCATGTGCACTAGTGAGCGCTAGTGTCTTTGTTTGTTGACGACATCGTGCAGTAGCCTGAGTTTGAGTCAGCTAGATGCTCAGAATCAGATAGCAGGCTAATCACTTCTAGAATAGTCAAGCCACCTCCATTCTTAAGAAGTACATCAGTGCATGAGATAACTGAGAGGACTAGTGTTACTGCTCGAGAGGACCCGACAATTAAGCAGTTGAAGCAAATTTATGTGAGTCACACACCAAGGGAAAAATGACTCCTTTCAAAGATGAATGAAATTATAACACCAAAAGAGAAAACAAAGACTAGAAGGCGATTGGTTTCTTATGGTTTTCATGATGATGATGATGATGATGATGATGATGCACCAAGTGATGATCCCAGTGTAGCTACAGGTGCTACTACTGGCGGTGGCACATATGCACCTGCTTCCTCCTTTCACGCTGACACAGGTAGAGAATACAGTCATATTGAAGGAGGATATGATTCACAAAGTCAATATGGACATCCAATAGGTTATGGAGGTGGCTAATAGGAAGCAAGTATGTATGGGTGAGGTCATCAACTAGAATTTTAATTCCATCCAGTTCCACCCAGTAGTAGTTATGGGTCAGCATCCTCTTCTCATCCTCAAGGTTCCGCTTCTTATGTTGATTTTGGATTCCAATTAATCCAACAACGTTATACTCTAAGAGGGATCCAAAGGGGGATGTATGACTTGACTACATCATTATTTGGTTACAGTGAATATATGGAATATATGCAGCGTTTCTATGGGTATCAACAACAGAAGCCTTAGCTATTAGTTTCATTTTTTATAGAAAATATAATTTTATTTCTGCTATTTTAGTAATCCTGATCAAACGTACAAATTTAGAATTATTTATTGCCTTATCTGAAAGTTCAATGTACTCTTATGCACCTTCACACACTCCTTTTATCCCTTCGGAGCTTTACCGCTCTTGGGAGGCTTCTCAGGATCCAAGTGGTTTCGAGTTTACCCGAGCCCGGATGCTGAGTCATCATAACCTCAGTCACTAAGCGCCCAGCTTTGCCACCCAGGCTTTGGCCGCATCAGCTCGCTTGGCCATCTCACATGGGAACCTCTCAATCGTCTGGACCTAGACCTAGAAGGCATCCCAATCACACTCGGCCTCTGCCAGAGTGTGACCTTGTGACTCCAGGAGCTCCTAAAGCCTAGTGTGCTCGCCCACCAACGTATGGAGTTGAACTTCCAGCTTCGATCATGCCGCGAGACTGTCGGTCAATTGTCGAGTTATCCCCTGGAAGTGGTACCCCCATAAGCCAAAGGCCCTGGCGATCGATCACAGGTTCTTGGCCGCCAAATTATACAACTCCCCGTGAGCCTCTAGGGAGAAGACTCCCGTGTGGCCCTCATCTGTACGCCCTTGTCCATCAGGGTGTAGGCCTCGTACTGGGGGGAGCGGACCCCCAATGTGTCTTCGAGCGGCGGAGAACTGGTAGGTGCATCGGGGTAGGGCGCCTTGCCCTTGTCAAGTGGCCCCTCAGTAGGGACCGACGGGGTGGCCCCCATCTGCGTCGGGCAGATCGGGGGAGATGGAGCTAGAGCTAGTGCCTCTACTGGTTTGATGGTCGGAGGAGGCGCAGATTGAGGAGGTGGCATTTGACCATGAGGAGCTTTGGCGGCGGGCTTCCTCCTCTTCTCTTGACGACGCTGGCAATCCAGCGCCACCACCGCAGTAAGGTCAACCCAACGACATTTTTCCACCCCCATCGGAGGAACCTCAACAAGAGTGCTCAACGAGCTCCCAGAAGTAGCCCTCTTGCTAGCTACACAGGTTCCTGAACCCACGCTGGTCACAAACGCAGCGGACGATGACGTCGGAGGGAGGTGCGAGCACTCCACTGGAATCGGCGTAGGAAGAGGATACGACAAGCGCCTCTGCTCGAAGGAGATTGCCTACCAGGGAGCTACAACAAAAACTTAGTCAGTACTAGGCTCTATATGATTACACGAATGGGGAACATTCGCCGACAACTCAACTATCTCGAACCGTAGCTTTGACGACTCCGGCACCCCTACAGCATGACGTAAGAAAGTCACCACATGGAAGATAAAAAGGTGAAGGAAACAATAGATATTGTACCATCAGGCAATGGGGGGCTTAACCCCAATTCCCAGAGGACTGCCAGAGTAAGCCTCGTGTTGGCATCATTAAGGGGATGACGAAGGATGGCTTTAATTGCCCTTGCCTCCTTAGTAGTTGGAGCCGGCAACCTGTCAGGACTAGGGGGATGAATGTTCGCTGCGAAGCTCCAATCAGTTGGAGGGCCCCTACCCCCTGCCTTAGTCAGGAAGACAAAGCGCTTGGACCAATGCTTAATATTGGAGATGAGGGAAGAAACATAGATGATGGTCCTATCCTTCCTAGCCTGAAGATAAAAGAATGATGACTCAGTGCCAGGACAACGTCGGAGGCTATAAAATTATCAAAAAAGTAAGACATTGGGTGTAACCGAGACCTGGTTACAGATATATACAAAGACACACAGGATGTGCCAAGAATTGGGGGAGAGCTCCCCTAGGTATCAACCATAATAATGGAGGATAGACTCCATGAAGGGGTGAATGGGGAGACGAAAACCTACCCAAAAAGATTCTATCGGGACATTAAGACCACCTGGATAATAACCCCCCAGACAGTCATCGAAATCGGGGAAGATGATGTCATAATCGGCAGGGATTTGAAAGGTCTCGTGGAGGCCATAGACCACTCTATAAGTGACCAGAGGTAGAGAGCTAGGACGATTGGGGCTGGCACCCAAAGTGCTTGGGATGCCGACATGACTGACCTCCTCTTCAGCAGAGGACGCGGGGTTAGCATGAAGGATGCTTCGCTGAGGTGCCATGGATCTGGGAACAAAGAAAGGTGGAAGAATCCTCACCAGGTCAGAGAACAGACGATGACAAAGTGCCAGACACCCACGTCGAAGACAAGAGAAGCAAGTGGGGCTTCCCCAAGTGTCTTGACACTTATATTTATAAACTTCGGAGGCAAATTGACCACTTCGAGGCGACACGAGGAAAAAAAGGGCATTCGCCATAGCCAAGGTCGGTTGCCAAACCTAGGCGACCATTTGTGCCCGCCCCCCAGATGAAAACGACAGTGCTATGGTGACAGTGACGCTGCCTGACACCTCAGCAGATGATGCTTTGCACGCCAATAGGCTTAGTAGGTGGCAGGACCCACCTATCCTATCGATACGAGGAGATCCTCTTAAAAACTTCCCCTTGACAGACCCACCGAGACTATCTCTCAGACCCTAAAAGTGCTCGACGCCTGAGGTAAGGAGGGTAAAATCAATACGGCCCATGTACGACCTATTAATGTCAGGCCCATGTCGGCCCAAGGTTCACACGATACATAGCGGCCCCCTGACAGCCAGCGGCCCACACTAGGCGGCCCAATAAAGACGGGCATAGGATTTGCCATCGCACGAAGGGCATCGACCCAGGCGTATCGGATGCTGGATGACCCTCTGACGATCGAACGTTACTCCTGCCATCACCGGCCTCTACTCCAGTAAAGACAAGCATGCCCCAAGAGTGCCGTAAGACTAGCATGAAGGCCGCACAGCCCAGATAAACGGACGCACAATGGGAAACTCCCCACGATCGCAAGGAGACGTTACCCCACTACTTATGTCCGTTCCTGTTAAGGGATGGGTCTCCACCTATAGGACAACTGCTATAAATAGACCTCCGATCAGAAGAGACATGGACATACACATAGAGGCACACATCTAGGCAGACACATACGGTCACATGACACTCCCGCTGATACATAGAGAGAGCCGCCTACAGAGAAGGGCCCAGGTCCACTTCCGAGCACGCCTCAAGCCTGCGAGCACTCCCCGAGCAATCGCTGGGCACAACGAGCACCCTCTGAAGTCCCATCCTGACTACAGGCTTGATCACTCTGCTCTCATCTTCCTCTCTCTTCTCCATCTTTAGTTGATCCTCACATACCATAGTCCTGTTGTGCATATGTTGTCTAGCTTTGATGATAGCAACATATCATATTTTACTTTGATGATTCTATTTTGATGATAGCAACAAAGTACCTTCATGAGCAACAAAGCACCATCATGACCCTGACCATTATGTTAATTTTTCCTTATGCAACAACATATACGCTATGTTAATCCGCCGCTGATCCCCCTCTTATCCGTCGCTAAATAGAGATGGATCAGCGATAGCTTTTGTGTTCTCTAAACTCTTACCACTAATTTTACTTCTATTAGCGTCAGATTTGAGACAGACTCGTTTAAGTCGTTAAGTCATTTCGTCGCTCATCCACCGCAAAACTGTCACCGGTCTATCTTCTATGATTTCAATTAGCAACGGACCCATCCATCGCTAAGTGATTTTTAATTTTTGAAAAATGTTTCTTTATTTAAATTAAACTTTATTTACATAAAAATATATCTTAAAATCATAGTTTGTTGGATATGTGTGGCATTGTCTGTATTGACCTCGTTGGATCGTACTTGGATGATACCGGCACATTGGCACGGCGGCACACGTGCGATCCAACAAATCCTTCACACAGTCGTCGCCAATGGCTTGCGCAACTGTCCGCAGCTGCCGTCGCCATCGTCCGCTGCTGACGACCTCTTGCACCACTGAGATTCCTCTCTCTCCTTCATCCATAGCGGCCGACATGCCATTCGTAGCCACCTTCGCTGTCGTCTGCAACCCCCTCCGTTGCCAATAATCGTTGTCTCAGTATAGATGAGCTTAGGGCGATGCGAGCGAAGCTACATATAGAGGAGGAGAGGGATAGGTTCAAGTTGGCATCGCGGGCGGCCCTGAGGCGAGAGAGAAAGGGAGAAGAGGGAAGAACACCATGTCGCAAAGGGAAGAAAGAAAGGGGGAGGCAGCATAGGGCGCATGTAGTGGGGGGGAGGTCGAATTAGGGTTGAAGGCGATAGATATTTGTAAAACAATCCTTAAGAAACTCAATTTCTTCGCGTTTAGAGCTCAAAAACAAATTGTTCTCCAGTTCGTACCTACAAAAATATCTCGACATTGCCGTGCCAAAAGATGACAAGAACGTGAAAATAGCAAAACACACTAAAATTTATATGACAGAATTGGATGCCTCTGTATTTACACATAAGGGGTGTTTATACACGTTACCTGAGAGCCGAAGAACAACAAGGGGATGTCTATGGAGCTAAGGTTTATCGATCCGGTGTGGGTCACCCTAACCCGGACGACCCGACTCGACTCAGGTCGGGATCGGGCTCGCGGTGGCCGCGAGTGTGATGGCCGTGGGGGCCGGGGTGGTGCGGGGGGGGGTGCGCCGGAGGGCTATGGCGGGGGGCATTGTGCAGCAGGTGGTTGTTGCACCAGCTGTGGAAGCCGCTCGTTCGGGAGGGCAGGGTCGGGATGGGAGCATGGTGGCCGGAGACAGCAAACGGGTGGTCCATCTGCCGGACGGCAGCACGGTCTTGCTGAACAGGAATAGCCGGCTGGATTATCCGCGGGTGTTTGGCGACACTTCGCGGGAAGTGGTATTGTCGGGCGAGGCGTATTTCACTATTGCGCATCTGGCCGGGCGGCCCTTTGTGGTACACACGGGGAAGCTGAGCACGCGGGTCCTGGGGACTACGTTCAATATCCGGGCCTATCCGGAGGATAAGGCGATCTCGATCACGGTCACGAGCGGGAAGGTACAGGTGATGAACGAGCGGGCATCGGTGGGCATGCTGGCCGCCGATGAGCAGATACGGTATGATGTGGCTTCGGAGACCATTGTACAGCAAAAAGTAGATGTGCGGCCGCTGGTGGCGTGGAGGCCATCGGAGGTTAGCTTCGATGATATCACCATGGAGGAGGCAGCCCAGCGGATCGGGAATTCATTTGGGGTGACGGTGCATTTCGTCAATCCGGCGCTGAAGGATTGCCGGGTGACGGCCAGCTTCTATCGCGAGGATCAGCTGCAAGAGATCCTTACGGTATTGTGTGCGGTCAATCAAATGAGTTATACGATCCGCGACAAGGATGTCACCATCGATGGGAAGGGCTGTAATTAATTACGGCCGAAAACAAAGCATCCCGGGTGGAGCCGGGATGCCGATGTTTCAAACAATTATTGGGTAACTATCTAAAACTTGCCAAAACTATGGAATTTTTATGTCCAAAAGGCTGGATTATGAAGCTAACTTGCTTGATTGTCGCTTTGGGCTGTACGGGGTTGCAATTGCTGCATGCCAACACCGTTAGGAGTCAGGAACTCAGCGATGTAAGAGTTTCTTTGGAACTCAAGAATGAATCTCTGCGAACAGCGTTCATAAAGATCGAGGAGCAGAGTCCCTTTAGGTTTGCCTATAACCGAAAGCTGGTCGATGAATTTCAGAATTTGACGTTATCCCGCGGGAGTTATCCTAAGAACACAATCCAAATCTCATAAATGTCTTACCACCTATTGTTTCTACAAAACCTGCAAGAGCAAAATGCAAAGAATATTGATGAGGGAGAAGAAAAGAGAACGAACTTGACAGCAACCAAATTCTACCACCGGAAGAAATAGATAGCACCACCTGCGGAAGACAAATTGACCCATCAGCAAGAAAAAAGTGAACTTTTCTTACCTAAATTATGAAATGAAACATCATCTGACTGCTAAATTTCTAACTACAAAATAGATTTCCTCCAAGACAAGACTAACCGAGGAAGGCCACGACCTTCATGCAATAATAAGAGATCAAAAGGATCATAGTGTGCACCTGGACAATGTGGGATTGGATGTTGAGGACGCAACTTATCTCCAAGGGCAGGGCCAGTGTAAGCATCGAAGGCCACTGCTTCCTACATAGTCTATGACGACAACATCTACTGCGGAGTCCATGACTGTATAAGGCACAGCGATGGGCACAAAAAAGATAGCCAGCGTGATTGTGGCCGTAAATGGTGACTATCATGGTGACGGCTACACAAACCCTAGGATCAGAGTCGGAGAGGGAAGGGGTATCAGGGGTGGAGGGGAAGGCGGCACCATCGAGGGCAACAATGCCTGTAGGCGACGGGGGGGTGGCGACGATGGCAGCTGGGCATTCACCCTCGATCCGATGTGTCCCGTAGCTGCTCTGGTGCTAGCGAGAGAAGGTGAGATCGACAATGAGGAAGGGGGGCTAGGGAGCAACGGCTCTGGTGCTCGCCAGAGAAGGTAAGATCAGCAATGGGGAAGGGGGGCAAGGGAGTGGCAAAACAAATGCCAAGAACCTCCCAGTGTTACTTGGGAGCCGAGACGCTAGCGAGGGGACCCGACGGTAGGGGAGGGGCCTCAGGCCGCATTCCGACAGGAGGCAGCTCTCTATTTCGCCCACTGTGCTCAACCACAATGTGCTTCGGATCCAGGGAGCAGAGAGAGGAAAGGGATGGTGGAGGAATAGAAGCAGGGAGAGGATGGGTGTGATTCGAGGGAGAATCAGGAGTTAAAATGGAAATAAATGAAATGTATCAGGTGGTAATTTTGCCGCCATCCAGGTCACCCACAATTCCTATATTTTTCATTTTTTTTATTTTTAGAAGGCTGTCCGAGAAGCCCGGTGGTGTGACTCATAGAGTACACACCAGAAAAGTCGGCTCACTGTGCGCGGGAAGAGGGAAGCTCACCCGTTGTTTTCACTTGGTCTCCTTCCTGCTTATTCTCATTTCTACAAAAGCTAGATTTCATACCCCACTCACCTCCCATTTTGATCAATCCACAGCTATTTAAAACTCCAACTAATTTTCCCATCATCAAGGTCTGTGATTGTGGGCACTCACCGCCCATCGATTTGTCCATCCCATTCTTCTCCTCATCTGATCCATTCCTTGATCTTTTCTGTCCATCCATTTATCCTCTCGCGCTTCCTCCTCCATCTCCTTCTCCATCTTGCTACATGATCTCTACTGATCTCCAAAAAAAAACATCAATTTTGAAACAGAGATTTTAGTTGAAGATTATGCTATGTTCAGCCCATCATCCTCCCAGGGGCATGAGGCCTTTGCTTCCCCTCTGTTAGATCTTCTTTCTCCTCGGTAGAAGTAGGTTCTGTTGAGTCTATAGAAGTAGGGTCTGGTTTGAGTGTGTCCAACCATTCCTCTACGCCTGAGACGCGCCCGGTGACGCGTCATTCCAAATCCATTCCTGATAGGTTCTTGGCAGATTTAGCTGAGCGATGTCACGCCCTCCTCAAATGCCCAGAATTTGTTGAATGGCGATTGTGCTAGAAGAGGATGAGGAGCAAGATGGGAGATGGAGCGATGACAGATTAGGAGTCTATGAAATTGTGGATGAAAAGGACCTGGTTAATCTTGAGGACAGCGATGTAGATGACACTGTCAACCTGTATGCACAGGGTTTGAAGAGGTCTGATGAGCCATCATTGGCAGTGGATGAACCTACAAAGAAAATTAATCTTGGAAGTATTGAGGACCCCAGGCCCATTATCATTTCTGCTAATCTCCCTCCTGAAATTGAAGAGGAGTTGATTAAGGACCTAAGGGAGTATAGTGACTCTTTTGCCTAGTCATACGAGGATATGTCGGGTCTTGACCCCTCCTTGGTGGAACATCAACTGGTGCTTAAGCCAGGGGCAAGACCAGTAAAGTAAAAACTAAGAAGATTTCACCCGCACATAGCCTTGAGGATGAAAGAGAAAGTTGATAAATTACATAGTCCCTGGCCTTCAATTCATCCTCATCAAGTCTTGATTCTGTTGGTCTTACATCAAAATCACCGGTGATTTAGTGGATAGTTCCTCTTGAAGTTCAGATTTTCGTTTGGATTAAGAATAGTTAATAAGGGTAGTTTGGATGTCTTCTGATGAAAATGTTACGTAATGTTCTAAGGCTTCCTTGACAACGTGATTTTTGTGGCATTAGTTTCTAACTCGTAGGTGTTGACACCCATTTTCAGCCTACAAGTTGAGTTATTTCTCTTATTCACCTTCCGTGATGCCCTGAATTAACCATTATTTTTGAGCCTTCTTTGAGCCTATTTTGAGCCTATTTATTGACCATTTTTCAAGTCCATTGAGCTTTGGAAGCTTTTATCCTCAATTCCCTAACTTTCGGGCTCATTTTGGGCAAATTCAGAGCATAAACAGGAGACCAAAACTCAACTGCGCGAAAGCCTGCCAAGCCTCCTGGTGGCGGTCATCCCTTGACCGCTACCTGGTGGTAGTGGTCAAGGCATAGCCGCCACCAGGATTTTTCAAAATAAAAAAATAAAAATATGTCTGATAGACTGCTGCCCCCTGTTCTGTGCCCGTTTGTTCCCGTTCGGCCTCCTGTCGCCTGGCGGGGGACCCAATACCTGACCATTCGAGCTCAGATCAGACCCAAGTGAACGGCCTGGATGAGGAGATTGTTTCCCCTCTATTTCCCAGCTAAAACCCTAGCCTTAGGAGGAGAATTTGGAGGCAGAGCGACGGCGTGATCGGGTCTAACGTGAATCACGCGCGCCCGCAGGGGAGGACTCTATCCTTTCCAATAGACTCCTCTAGAGACCAATTAATTCTATAAAAAATGACCCTAGCCCGACTTAGAAACCCTTGGATACTACAGCGGCCAATGAGGAGCTCGCTCGTGGGAGAATTTAGGCATGTTCTTGGGGTTTTCTTCACTCGTCCGGCCGGCGACGTCGTCCCTTTCTTCTTCGTCTAAGGTTGGTTCTAGCGGAACAAACCCCAAGCATAATATACTAATAGATTCGTCTCTTTCCCATCTTCCATTTGATACCAAAAGCCCTAAAATTCAATCTGTATCATGAGAGTATTAGTCATTTTAGTTGGAGCATGTTAAAATTAGGGTTTTTTTTGTTGTCGCAACATAGAGATGATGATGATTTAGAGGACAACAATTATATGTTCCCAAGTGTACCCATATCCTACAAGAGGCTATACTTATGGTGCTCCGTAGGCATATAACTATGGGTATGGTCAACCTTCAACTCAGCGGCCACCATCGATTGTGTACCATTGGGGTTCCCAAGTGTCGGAGTATTTCGTATGGATGTATTACACATCATATATTTCTTACATATTGTACTTTGATTTCCTATCGTATATATTGACCACATATAATGTTAAGTTGTTTGGAGATGAGAGTTACTAATTATGTGAACTTATGCAGATGAATAAGTATTAGTTGGCATATTTGTATCTTAGTTTCAACTTTCAAGTTATTATTTATTCAGTTCATCACTTATCTTTTGCATTTATTTTTCATAATAGATTTGGAACTATTTAACTTTGTAGATGTTGCTTGACCGACTTTATCATCCCGCGTGAGGACTCGGGTACACTGTTGAGTGTGATCATCACATGTATTGTATTTATTGTCAACATTGCATCACTGGTATTCATAGTTTTCTGTGCACCTCGTGGGAGTGAGTTAAGATTGTCCTACTTGTTCTTTAGTTCTATAAGATGTTTGAGATCACTTTCGGACAACATTACAAGATAGCTCTTTTTGTAGTCGGAGACGTGAGGCTACATCCTCCTCTAAGTCTAGGGTTCCAGTAGGACTTGTCCAATCTTCCTCCTCTAGAGATGGGAAGTAATCTGTAGCTGCTAAGATGTATTTGCATCCTGACATAGATACTGGTAGCAGCCCCACCACATCTGTGTCCCATTGAGCGAACGGCCAACTCAATATGGTGGGGTGTAGCGGCACAGGTGGTCTTCTCAACATGCTGGCGTGCTCTTGACATTTCTGGCAAGCCTTGGCAAACTTGCAGCAATCATCGAACATAGAGGGCCAATAGTAGCCTAGCTTCTTTATTTTGATCTTCATTTTTAGGCCAGCCTGGTGTGCTCCAGCTGAACCCGCATGGACTCCTTGCATCACCTACCCCGATTCTACTGAAGACAAGCAACAGAGCAGAATTTTCCTTCCAGCATCTGCCATTATTCAGAACAAGGTTTTGTACCTCATCTCGTAAGAGTATTTGACCCTCAGGAGCTTCAGAGAGAGAGAGAGAGAGAGAGAGAGAGAGAGAGAGAGAGAGAGAGAGAGCTGGAAACGAACGACGGACCGACCCGGCCCGGATTTTTTACACCAAAACTCGTGCTTCTGATGTGGAAATGGTTTAATTAGAAAAGGATATTACATACGTCGCCACCATCATACGTTCACGAATAAATTTGCCATAACACTTGAAAGGACAACCTAAGCTCACGTTTCTTCCGGCTGCGGAAGAAAAATGGGAATGGCGTGTCGGCACTTCCTCTCCACCTCTCCCAAGTTCGAGCAGACGAGACAAGAATTAAACTTCCGGCATAAGAAAGAAGACGAAGACCGGAGACCAAGTTGTGAGGAGAAGCAGAAAAGAGGACCCTTCCAATGATACTGCGCAGTGGACACGCACCTGTGCGGTTGCTAGAGAGTGTGTTGTGTGAGGGAGAGTAAGGCCGGGTGCGTGAAAGAGAGCTGTGACCCCAAGGTCGAGACCTGTTGCCCCGCCCCTCTCCCTCGCCGTCTTCTCCATCTCTCTTCCTCTACCCACTTCGTGGAGGATCGAGGAGAAGAATGTCTTGCCTTATCAAGGTGAGGCCGTACATGTTGTCGCCATGGGAGTCATTATCTCACACTCATCTAGATTACGACTACGAGAAGGGCATCACTCTCGTCCTTGAGTCTTGAAGTGTGGATCTTACAGGATATATTTTAGTAGTCTACTCTCCGCCTCCATGATGCTACGTGGGTCGACCATTTTTACTTACGCAAAGGTATATCTCCGGACTCGACCCATAGAACTGTTGTATAGATTGCTTGAGTCTATCAACAACGATTAACAACATTACTATCTTGTCCATTTGGTCTAGCAGACAGCATAAACAAAGAGGGCATGATGAGAAAGACCTTATCTCAAGTCATAGGATGTGGAATCTCTAGAGTCACTAGGCCCCGATTTATTTGAGGTTAATCTTAGGATTATCTTCGCGTTAGTCTAAATGTGAGTCATTTTATTTTGACGGTAGATAATTTAAATAGTTCACTTAAAAATGACTTAATTTGACTTATGTTTAATTAGCATATCTCACCGTCACATGTGAGATAACTTAATTCGGCGCCACGACAAAATAAAAGAGAATAAAAGTGGATAAAAACGTTCTTGCCTCCGTCACTCCGCGCTCGAAGGCTGTTGCCGTTGAGGTTTAAAAGCCTCTCTCCCACTGGCGAACAAGAGACACGAGAGAGAGAGAGACAGAAGATAGAAGAAGAAGAAAGTGAAGAGATAGACGAGAGAAGACGCACAAAAAAGAAGAAACACAAAGACAGAGCGCAGAAGCAGATAGAGAGAAGAGAAGAGGAAGAAGAGGAAGGGGAAGAGGAGAGCTCCGTCGTGAGGTCCCCCTCCAACGACCACCAGAGAAGAGAGTAAGAGAGAGAGAGGGAGAGGGTCTTGATGTAGTAGGAGGCATTGGGGGAGTGGGGAGTAGTCACTCCTGCTCAACCCCCCCGTTCCTCCCTGTGCCCGTTTCTTTCTTTTCTTCTTTTCCTCTCTTATGCTTGATGTATTTGGTCTCCGTTTGCCATGAATAAAACATCTTTTTTTCTGCCGATCTTCATTTGCATTGTGCATCATTGGAACGATTTCCCCCTTTGTCTGTTCTCCCCCCTCTCTAGTGGTTTGGTCTCCTTTGAAGGATCTCTGGCCGTCACCCTTGTCCACTTGCCTTGAGGGGGAGTCCCTTCTTCTTCTTTGGGAGCCCAAGCTTCCCAACACCACCGTTGGTTTTCGTTTCCCCCAATGTCCTCAAATCCCCAGTCCTTAGCCTTCCCTACCCTCAACTGAAGTCCCTTTTGCCAGTTGAACCAAGTCCCAGACCCCAGGGCCTTCTCCCTTCCACTGGCCTTAGGACCACCCTCAAATGCCTTTGCCAGCACACTAGCCATCCCATGACCGGTACACTCCCATCCCGGCACAGCCCCCCTGACTGGCGCATTGACCCTTACACCTATTCGCTGGCACAGTCTTTGGCCGGTACGCCCTTGACTAGCCTTAGAGAGGCCTTCCCTCCATCGGTTTCCTTGAGTTTTTTGATGTTTTATTAAAGGTGTTGCCGTCTTCGGATGCCCACCTCTACTTGCCGGGTTCCGCCACTCCATGTGGGAGCATTCCCCGTATCTCCCTTACGCCCGGGTCAAGGGGAGATGCTGCCAAATTTTTATCAGAAATAATAATATGCTAAAAGATCAAAGAGAGCAACAAACAAGTGGAATAATCAACAATAAAATGCCTTAACTAAGGTAAAAAGAACCAGGGGCAACATGAAGAGGACTGGACTGAATAGTGGCTAAGTATCCCAACACACATGATAAAGGAAGAAAAGGAGGAAGGAAAGAAGAAAAGAAGAAAAGAAAGGCCTTAAAGGGATGAAGAGGAGTGGGGCCTCCAAGTGCCTTCCCCGGTGCACCCTCCCAAACCTTCAATGGCACGCTCTTGAATTCTTTTACGGCATGCCCTTAAACTCTTCCACGGCACACTCTCACTTACCCTTCTCTGGCACACCCCCTGAGCGGTGCACCCCCTTCATTTTTTTTGTGCTGAGCCCTTCACCGGTACAGGCTGCCCTCGCTTTCACCGGCACACCTTCTAGTTCACCCTTCGCCGGTACATCCCCTCCACCGGTACACCTTCTCCCTCGGTGCATCCTTCCAATCCTTCAATGGCACGCCCATGGCTTTCCCCGGTGCACTTATCCCCTCTCAATTTCAACCCCGTGTAGACTATGCACGGACTTCATCAAGCCTTGCACAAGCCCTGCATGGACCTTACATAACCCCTGGCCCCCATGTGCACGGACCCTACACTGACCTTAGCTCATCTGCACAGACCCTGCATGGACTTAACCCCTAACATCCATGGACTTTGCCCAGCATTGCATGGACTCAACCCCGTGCATATGCACGGACCCTGCACTGATCTTAGTCTGCATGTGCATTGACCTTAGTCTGCATGTGCACTGACCTTAGTCTGCATGTGCACTGACCTTAGCCCCTGTGCACTGACCTTAGTCTGCATGTGCACTGACCTTAGTCTGCACGTGCACTGACTTCATCCCATGTACACTGACTCGGCCTGCATGTACATAGACCTTGCAATGACCTTTCCCCTAGCATGCATAGACTTAGCCCCTTCACCCAAAACCTGCATCCGTGCATATGCACAGACTCCTTCCCGCAACCTGAACACCGGCATGGACTTCGTCCGTTAACCTTGTACATTTGCATAAACTTTGTTCTAGAACCTGCATGTGCATGGACTTGGCCCAGATCTGTGTGGACTTCATCAAACATGCATGAACTTTGTTCTTCAACCCCGTGCAGAACATGCACGGACTTTGTTCTTCAACCCCATGCATAACATGCACGGACTTTGTTCTTCAACCCCACGAACTTTGTTCTTCAACCCCGTGCATAACATGCACAGACTTTGTTCTTCAACCCCGTGCATGACATGCACGGACTTTGTTCTTCATGTCATGCACGGACTTTGTTCTTCAACCCCGTGCATAACATGCACGGACTTCGTTCTTCAACCCCGTGCACAATGTCCATGGACCATGTTTCCCAACCCCAAAACTTGCATGGACTTTGCCTAAACACGCATGGACTTTGTCTCATCTGCATGGACTTCACCTAAACCTGCATGGACTTTGCTCGCACATATGCATAGACCTTGCCCAAAACTTGCATGGACTTCGTCCCTTAACCCCGTGCATCACCTGCATGGACTTGCTTGAAATCTTGCTTGGACTTTGTTGTTTTGCCCAAAAAAATCTGCACGGACTTCATATGCATTCTTGCATCCAAAAACATGCACGGACTTGCCCCAATCTGCATGGACTTTGTCCCAAAACGTGCACGGACCTCGCCCAGACGTGCACGGGCCTTAACCCTTCATCTAGCCCAACTGAAACCTCTAGGGACTTCACCCCTCAGCCCTTGACCAGTGCACCCCCTTCAACCCTTCGCCGGCCTAGGCCTTGAAGACCTTCCCTAGCACACCTACCCTTGATCCTTCGCCAGTACACCCTTCCTGCCCTCACCGGTGCACTTCTTCAATGACTTCGTCGGCACGTCTGACCCCGGCCTTCTCCGGCACGCTCCCCATGCCCTTTGCCGGTACACTTGTCCTATCTTCACTGGTGCACCATCCTCAGCTCTTCGCCGGTACACTCTATGGTGGCCTTTCACCGGTACGCCTCACCCATTCACTCGTCGACACGCCTGCCATGCTTCTCCCCGGTACACCTTTTGATGCCCCCATCGGTACACTCTCCCAGCGCTCAGCTAGGCTTCGTCGGAACACCTCTTTCTTGGCCTTTCAACGGCCCACTCCTCCACAATAAAATACAAAATAAGTGTTGTGCCCCTGTGGTCATTTGTATCTCATGGTTTTGATAATGGCTAACACTATAAGTCATTGTTATTTTTCACTCTCATATGACTGACGAAGCATGACGTCTCGGTGGGTCTTCGTTGAAGATATCTGGATTGTTCCCAGATGTACCCGGAGGAAACGAGACCCCAGTTCCAGAGTTCGAACCGAAGAAGTCGTCGGGGAAAGTTCCCGAAGTCTCGCCGTAAATCATTACGGACCCCAAGGGTTAGCTTCGGAACCTACTCCATTGACATCGATATTGTTGACCTTGACGATATTCGCATCGAGTGTTCTCGACTGGACTTCATTAGCGACTTCGACAGCAGAAGGAGCACCTTCAGGGATATCGGTCACCGTTGCCACATCGTAAGCCGTCAGGGCATCCGTGACTTCTGATTCCACTTCAGCGTCCCAATCAGGGTTCCAAGGGAGATCAGTCAGGCCAGAACCGTCGGCACCTACATCAGCAACGAAGCCATCGAGGACAGTATCAACTGTGTCGATCTTGCCTTCAATACTCGGGAGAGCCGTCGGAAGTTCGTCAGTAAAGTCATAGATAAAATCAACAAGAGCATCAATGACGTCGATCTTCCCGTGGATCGTACCAATCTCAGAGTCCATCTCATCAAATGTAGCTACCGTGGTCTGTATCTCGACGACAGTATCGACCCATTCGGGAGGATTAGTCTGATCGGAGAAAAGAACGGTAATATTATCAGCATTCATTTCAGCCGCTGTCAGATCAAGCGAAACTGATTTACCGAGTGCTGTCGGGAGATTCGTCACATTTGTGAACGCTCCCCCATCGAGAGAGATCGTTACGTCACCAGACGCAAGCGTCGGAGCCGACTGCATCCTGCCGAGAGTTCCATACGAAGGAAGACTCAGGTTCATCGTCAGTGCAGAGTTCTTCTTCGGTGGAACGTACATCTAAATCTCCTGTATCGCCTGCCAAGCAGCGATGACTTCTGGTGTCCAGACAGCTTCTGCGACGGCTGAAATTCTCTCGTCTTGGTTCTCGAGAGAATCGCCAGGAGCTAAGGTGTATCGGTGATAAGTCTTAGAAATCTCGACACCATTTTTATAGACTTTATTTGCACGACGAATTTCTAGAACGCCAAATTCAGTCACGTTAATACTGTCAACAACATTCTCTTCTGTAAATACCGACATTTTGTTTCCTTAAGATATTTTATAAAGATATTCTATAAAATGGGCATAAGCAACAGTAATCATGGTTCTGATACCAGAGTGGGATGTTCTCTGCTATTGACGTGGGCAATGGACCAACATATGTCAAGTTTTCAAGGACAATGAGGGCACCTCCTAATATGACTTTAATTCGATAAGTTGGTGTATGTTCATACACATGTAGTCTGAACCCATTGCTATAGATGTATTTTAACATTATTAATACTGCTTTGTTTTGTTTGTAAGAAAATGGACACTTCTGCTTTTATTTTCAATTTCTCCTTTCAGGGTGGTTGACAGATGCTTTCCATGTTTCAGGGAATGGCTGAGCATATAAAAGCAAATTTGAACAAGAAAATGGATGAAGATGGTTCAGAACCTGAATTGACACGTACAGACATTGTTAAGTGCATACAATCTGACAAAGTTAGATTTCGTGGTCTGAATCTTTCTGGACTTGATCTGTCTAAACTTGTAAGTTTTTATCAATTCTCTTGTTCTTTCAAAAACATTTTTTTCTCTTCACTTCTTGAGGCTAACATTGTATCAGCAAATATTCAATCACTGGCCAAATTCCTACTGATATCATTAACCTGCAGTCGCTGGATGATGTTTCAATTTTTTTTTCATCATTATGAGATTGAGTTATACCCAATCATCGGTAGGTCTGATGAGTCATGTAAGCATCCAGCACATTATTTTTAGGATTATCACCTTGCCAGTTAGTTGATTCTTGCATCAGTTAGTGAGCCAAGTCAAGCTAGGTCATGAGCGTATGTGAGTCAGTTTGATTCAATGACTATGAGTATGTCTCCATGTTTTTTGACAAAAATAATCGGAAATATCATCTTGGATTGCAGCTTCTGCTTGCTGTGGGGGCAACGCTAGAGCGCATTATTACTCGTCTGGCTCAAGAGGCTGCTATGCAACTTACAGATGATACTAAAACAGTGAGGGTGAAGCCATCTGATCAGCATTTTTGGTTTCGCCGGCCTGGAATTGTCCTTTACTTGATTCATTTCATCTTATTTCAGAATTCATTTGAGATAGCTTTTTTCTTCTGGATATTGGAAAGTAAAGTGAATGCTATAATTTCAACGTGGAATACTGATCTGCTTCCTACTCAGGGCGCGTTTGGAATGGATGGTGGGGAGGGATTTTTCCCTGTCCCCTGGTTTTGATGATAACAAACCATGATTTATTATTAAATCCTTATGGTATGACTAACAACTTTGTTTGAACTCTGGTTTGGACATGTACAGGGGAAGCTCACTCAAAGTGTCGACTAGTCATCTGGACGTGTCGACACTTCAAGAAGAAACTCGATTTTGAGCCGCTTTTGTTTGAGTTCTGGCTTGAGCAGAGTGTCGACACCCTGTGCAAAAAGTGTCGACACTTTGATTCTATGCAGTGAATTTTCATCTCTATCTGGCGCGCTACCTCGACACTTCCAATTGATGCCCCAACACGGAGGCTCGAGTCGCACGTCGGTGTGGCACCCGCATCGACCTACGGCCGTTGGAGTGTCGACCTGTTGAATGAAGGCAGCCAATTTCTTCCAGCATACAAAGGGACGTGTCGACACTTTGTCTGAAGGTGTCGACACCATTAAGTGCATCCGGGACGGATCTGAATCTATTAAAGTCTATTTTTCAAGATCCCCAACCGATCGTGGAGGATCCGATCGCACTTGAAAATCCTTCTGGAAGCCTACTTTTTCAGAAGAGCTGATTGGATGGCGGAGGAATCTTCCTAGAATGGGTCTCTTTCCTATTTCGGTTCTCTAACTTTTCACGTACTGGCACGCATGGCAGATAAGACAAGTAGGCTGAAGCAAATATGGTATGCGATGTGTGATGTCCTGCGCGTGGTGCTCTGGAGTGGATAAGGCCGGAGATATCTTGAAGAAGAAGCAGGTTCGAGCTCGCTTCAAAAAAAAAGTAAAACAGAAGGATCAAGGAAGAAGAGTAGCGAAGAAGAGTAGCGAGAAGGGTGTGAAGATCTAGTCTGTCTCTTCCCACTGGCGTGACTGCAATGCAGCAGATCATCTTCTCCACCTTCAGGAGCTCTCACAGCAAGGGAGATAGCATCTGTCTATAGCATCATCAGGTGCCTGTGAAAGCTGGGTACATCGTCCATCATTCTTCTTGCATTCATGGTGAAGACTTAGAAAGAAGAGAAGAGAATCTAGGTGTCATCCAGTTCTCTCCCAGACAGGAGTTGTTGTGCCCCGGCGTATTTTGACGAAGACATTTTGTTCTATTCTATATGATTTGCATTGAATATTCTTTGGTGTATGTGAGTCTTTTAAACCCAAGGAATAACTCACTCTGACTCACCTCAGATAACACACCTCAAAAGAGTACCCCTCCTCCGTATAAAGAGGCCGTTCGAATAATCTTTGTGGGGGAAGCGGGAAGGACTCTCTTAGGTGAAACAACTCCACAGAAAATGCCATCAAGTGATGATATATGAGCCGGGGCGAAGATATATTATCGGAACATGAGCTTTTAAAATGAACAAGGGCTCACTATGTTCCTCCATAGTCTTTGAATCTTGTAACTGTACCCCATTCTAGTCACTCGTGGACTTGAAGCCAAAAAAAAAATATGCTCAATAATTTTGCAAATAACCGAGGTCTAGGAAATGTGGCGATCACAACCTACAAAGAAATGTTTCTCAAAGTGTGGAAGCATGCTTACATCATTCAGTAAGCATATTGGATTTCTTTGGATTGTTTATTGCTTTCCTGTCAGCTGTCTACATTCTTATTTTCCTCAGACATCTCTTTTGGCTTACCTCAAAACCCAACATGGGTTACATAACATCCAGAATAAATCCTTCGGGCCTTCAGCATTTTTCTTTAACTACTAGCAATATGGATGGCTAGAATTCACTTCAGGATTCAAACTAAGTCTTTTTTAGAGGGTGTCCTGTCAAAACCTACACACACTTGACACCTCTTTCAAGTGATCCAGAAAGGATCACCAAAAGGATCCAGCTGACCTTTTTTCTTCTACTTATCATTAGGAGGTACACATTGTCTGAAATCGACAAAAATGCAACCAGGAGCAAGTAATGCTAAGTAAACTAACCAGGGAGATATGATATTCAAGGATTGTCGAATATATCAAAAGGCAACTGAAGGATTCCCAGTTGAAAGAAACGAACTATAATAGTTCCCTCCAAAAAAACACTTGCGAGCAAAGAGACAAGTAACCCGTGACAAATGGACTGGCAAGTGAAACTGAAAGCTCAGGGTGTTGGAAGGTGGCTATGTATGGCAAATTGATACATCAACCCGCTTTCAGAGAAGCTGATACGCTAGGCTTCAAGTGGCCACAAAAGACAGAAATGAGGATTCTTCATTCGTCCCGAAGACGTGGGGTCTAGGCCAAGGAAGGAATATTGGATATAGATGTTGACCCGACGTCATGTCAAAGTCAATGAACTTGCTCACCCTACGTTTTCGGTTAACATTGCAAGTAGTTTCGACGATGAACCCCAGACACATAGGGATGGGCTAGAGTGAATGAGGGATCAAGTTTATCTTAGTTATCTAAGTTTTGTGAGTGTTGCTCTTGCTAAAATTATGTACTTGGATGTTGTATAATACCTCTAAGGCATAATGTTGTTGTAAACCTTATTTAGATGAAATAAAAGTATCTTTTTCTTCTTATCTCTCCTTGTGATTGGACCCCCAATTATACATGCTCTGATCGACACAATTGTTACGGCTCGTCACGCCTCGACATTCCACGTCGGGGCATGATAATCCCACATTTACTTTTTATTCTGATCTTGCTAATAAGATTTAGTGCTCTGACCCTACATCGAGGAAATGTACAATCTATCTCAGGTAGGGGGCTAAAATGAAACTACACTAACCTTTTTCCCTATTGTCTTTACCGCTCCGAGGAAACGTGTCAGGTCCTCGACATGCCCCTCTAACTCCCGTCGAGAGGCTTGGGAGGCCTCTAGCTCATTCCTCTACCGAAAATTCACAAGCATGTAAGTCAGGAAAAGATGAATGAGAAGAAAAAGAATTGCTCCTAATCAAGAGTGCTCAGTCCTCACCGCCTCACCTAACTCTACTTCCCTCTCCTCAGCCTATTCGAGGGCTCTCGCCAGGCGGTCCTCTAGCTCCTCCCTGCTATCCGCCTGAGATGAGGGTCCAGCTCCCCTGGTCATCCCTACCCTCATGCGGACGTATGCCAGCTCACCTCACTAATGTACCAGGGGCAAATGGTCAATCAAGATTTCAGGAACCTTCAAAGCCTCAAATTAATCAATTGATTTGACTTACCAGCTCCTGAATTTTGTGCCTCAAGTTCACAATCGTTTGATTGAGGATGACGATCCAGTCCTAGAGGATCCGGATGGCCTCAACTTTCAACATCTACATACCAAATTTCATAAAATCATTAGATGCTGTGCTCTTTAATGAAAACATCATCCTCAGGAAGCTAAACAGATTAACTCACTACTTAGGTGTCGAGGCGAAGTCGCCCGGTGTACCACTCCCAACAGTCCACCAAGTAGGTCTCACTGCTCCCTAGGCACTTGTCCTACTCCAAGGAAGATCCCTTCTGTAATCCTGTTGCTGTTGCAGAAGAAAGGAACCAGAGCTGAAGACATCTTCTTCCTGCTGATTCCTCTTCCTGCTGCCACTACTACTGTTGCTCTGTTTCTAACAGAGTATTGCTACCTTCTTCCTCCAAATCGTCTAGGCGTCACCCAGTTCAACACCCAAAAGAGGTAGGATCCTAAACTTTAAATACTGGATCAAATTATAAGTAAATAGCATGCATACATGTAGTTATCTATGGCTTTCAGGATGTTTAATTCCGTTTTCAGTTTTTTAAAGAAATAGCAACCTGACATCAGGCGTTATTTTCCTTATACACGACTGTCTCAAAGGCGAATTAAGAAACGCCTCTGGCTAAGTCATTATTTACAACTGTAATCCTATGATTTAACGCCTTCTCCAAATGGCATCATTTGATAGGCGACTTTCTTCCAGGCATCATTTACAACAGTATTTAATAATTCAATACACATTCAAAATTTAATAACTTGAACCCCTGATAGTTACAGTTCTGCATGAGCATGTTCCTGATATCCTGTAATTTTTCCTTACCTGATCAAGTTCCTGGATTCGTGATTATCTTCTGTTAAAACTAGTGATACTGTTCATGGCCAAATTACTGTATGAACTGAATTAACGCCCTATACTGTGACGTTAATTTTAAATATAACACCCTGATGTTTGGTGTCATTTTCTGGAAAATATTTTTAACACATCTTCTGGAAAATGTGAATCTGCGACAGTTTGAACAGTCATCATTATTTTGTATAGCGACCCAGACTAGGGCGCTATTTATGAAAATACTGAAATATTAATTTCTCTGAAAAATTGTGATAATAAGTGAATTGGCGTCATAGTGAAAGGCATTGTATAGTTAATTGGCGACCTAGAGAAAGGCGCTATTTACCTGATTCCAGTTTTTCCGCCTATTTTCACTATAACTTGTTATTAACAGTATGTAATATAGGTTATATATTATTGGCACTATATTCCAGTCCGTGAGTATAGTCTCGCGTTTCTCGGCGTTTTTATATCGATTACACCTTTAACTCTCCGTGACTTATAAAGCTCTCCATTAGACATTCCGCTCCTTTGGACTAGCGAGTTTGTCATAGAGACCTCCGTTAGTTTTCGCTAGCCTTGGATTCTCCGGACATTTGAGGGCTCCGTTTGTAACGGTTTGGGTCTTGCGAATGGACGGCATCGACAGGCCGCGGCGGCTGGATTAGCAGCCGACCCTATCGAGTGCTAACGGCCGGGGAATTAGGTCGCCGACCCTCTGGAGTCAAGGCGGCCCCGCCACAGATGTGGCTGGAAATCGGCGCCTTGTGAGGGCAGACAAGGAACGGGCCCCTCCGGCTCGCGAAAGGTTGTAGCCGATGGCTCAAGGCCAAGCTCCGTCAGGAATGCGTGAGGCGCAGCCGCCCCGGCTGTGCCCGTTCTGCGACGCCCCCTTCACCGCGCGCATGACCACCTGGATGGGTGAGGCCGCCCCCTGCGCCTGCTGCGGCGGCTCGATCCTGTCCCATTGGCCGATCAAGGCCCCGGTCCGCGACACTGCCGAGCTCGCCTGCGACAGCTGCGGCAAGGTGCTGTACCGGGCGCCGTAGCCCTACGGCAGGTGCAGCAGTTCGATCTCGTGGCCTTCGGGGTCGGCCACCATCGCCACGTGTAGCCCGCCGCCGCCGCCCGGCTTGGACTTCGAGGCGGCGCCGGCCGCCATCGCGCTGGCGTAGGCGTCGTCCACGCCCTTCGCGTCCTTGAAGTAGAAGCCGATCGGCCCCTCGGCGCTGCCGATGGCGATCTTGCGGCCGTCCTTGTAGAACACGAGGCCGAGGTCCATCCCCTTGGGATTGTTGAGGATGATCTCCTTGATCTGCGGACTGTCGACCGCGACCTTCTGCACCGTCGCGCCGAACGCCTTTTCGTAGAAGCGGACCATCTTGTCCTGGTCGGCCACGTTGAACTTCACGAACCCGGGGACCTGCGGCCGGTCCTGCGCGATCGCCGCCCCCGCCACAGCCAGTCCCAGCCCCGCCGCCAAGGCCAGGCCCGCGCCCAATGCCGTCTTCATGCTCCGCTCCCTGATCGGTTGTCCCGTCCCGGGCGCCGACTGAAGCTGAAGTTTGCCGGGCCGTCGAGCCCCCAGGCGTTCGCCGCCAAGCTCGCGGGCTTCGCGGATGCGATTGTAAACACCCAATTCACCCCCCTCTTGGGTGTCATTGATCGCGGGACTTCACGACCAACACTGAGGGACACCACCGGACCAACACAACCACAGGAGCCCTTACGCTCCACTAGATCACGCCTAACCCCACACCGATCAGGATACACAAAACCAACAAGTCCGGCATCACCTCAGCACCCCCGAAACTTTCAAGGGCATAGCACATCCAATACACTCCGCATGCAGAGAAACACATGATCCTCAACAGGAAGATCGCAATTAGCACCTACTCAGGTCGACAGCTTTTCCAGCCACAAGACACCGAGCGCTCCCTACAAGAGGCACCTTCACACCTCATCCTCAGATGGCAACCTCACTATCATGCTCAACCGACCACACTCTTTTGTCAGCTCCTCACAACCAGCGACATATGCTCTTGAGCTGAATGTTGCAATACTCACAGACCAACATCGGTCCCAAAAATCAATGCCTCACCGGACACCAACAACACTACGGGCACCTTACAAACAACCACCAGGGCTTCACCAACCAGGAACCACCACGCCGAACAACCAACTCTCAGCACCGAGACACACACACATCAATCCCTTGCACAGCTCCTTCTGAGCCAAGGGGACACCAACAATCCAGACAGTGACACCACAAGGTGCACCATGATCCAAACTCTCTCGAGTCTTGCCATAGATAAGGACTCCATCCATAACTGCCACATCTCTCTATCGATCTTGAACCTCATGCCCGTCGAACAACCGACACAATAAATCACCTCTCATTAGGGAGCATAACAACTCCAGCAACTTCCTCGACTACACAACATGGCATCCGCACGAGATCTCCTTGCTCATGCCAATGCCTCTCACTCCTCGGATCCACCTCTGGAACATCCTCACCGACCAAAGTTAGTCAATTCCCAAGCTCATTCCTGAGCACTGAACACCAGCGCCAAACAACCGGCCCAAAAGTCCATGACCTGCCTCAATACCGACCGCTAAGTGGCTCCACCCTAAGCCACACGACATAATTCAAGGGGAAACTAGTGCAACATGCAACCGCCACTGACCATTCTCACTGCTGAGTCTCCCGATTCTCAGTGCTGCTAGCACCACTCAACACGATTCTGCCACCTATGCACGATAACCAAGAACACGATCTGGCACCCCCCCCCCCCCGCCCCGTGAAAGGTCTCCGAAACCCATGGATTTTGATCTGAAAAATCTAGGGCATGATAAGTATACTACCTAGTTGGCCAATATTGTGCCTGTCAATAAGAAAAATGGGCAAATAAGAATTTGTGTAGATTTTCGGGACCTAAATAAGGCTTGCCCGAAAGATGACTTTTCGGTGCCAATAGCGAAGTCATGATCGATGCTACTACAAGTCATGAGGCTTTGTCATTCATGGACGGGTCTTCTGGCTACAATCAAATATGGATTACAGAGCAGGACTGGGTGCACACTACCTTCCGAACTGCTAAGGCCATCTTTCACTACAAACGGATGCCATTTGGATTAAAGAATGCTAATGCAACTTATCAGAGCGCAATGACCAAGATATTTGATGAGCTCCTGTATGATGAAGTTGAATGCTACATAGATGAACTAGTGGTCAAGACCAGGAAGAAAGAAGATCATCTGTAAGATCTCCGAGTAATATTTAGAGGTTGAGGTAGTATGAAATAAAGATTAACCCTATGAAATGCGCCTTCGTGGTATCCAATAGTAAACTCTTAAGCTTCATCATCAGATATTCGAGAATCGAGATAGACCCTAGCAAGATTAAAGCAATACAGGAGCTACCTCCCCCAAGAAATTTGACGGACGTCCGCTCTCTGCAAGGTCACCAAGCATACATCCGGTAGTTCATTTCTAATTTATCCAGTCATTGTCACCCATTCCACAAGTTAATGACAAAGAATGCACCGCTCCACTGGAGCGAAGAATGTCAAAAGGCTTTCAAAAAGCTGAAAGAATACCTAAAAACACTGTCGGTCCTGGCAGCACCGGTGAGAGGATGGCCTTTCATCCTGTCCGTGGTGGCTATAGAATATTCACTGGGGGCAATGCTTGCCCAAAATAATGATAAAGGAAAAGAACAAGCCCTCTACTATCTCAGCAGAAGATTAGTAAGGACTGAAGAAAAATATTCCCCCTTTGAAAAGACATGCTTGGCACTGGTATTTGCCACGAAGAAATTGAGACACTATATACTATCACATGAAGTCAAGCTAATCTCCAGGGTAGATCCAATACAATACATCCTTTCTCAGCCAACTCTCAAAGGCCATCCTTCAAAGTTTCATATGTTTTAATGCTATTAATGTGTGTGCTTGATAATATTAATTCATGAATATCAATGAGTTTTCTGAAAATAGATTCAAGTTTGGTTAAGGAACAGGGCTGAAGTGTGAAAAGATGAACGCTTTACTTGCACAAGTGTCAACTAGAGTCGACCGTGGAGCCAACAAAAGTTCAGACTGTGGAAGAGAAAAACCCAAGTCACCTACTGGATGAAAATGGCTTTGGCTACGCTTTAATGGTGACAAATAGGTGGCCAATGATGAAAAATAGGCCTTACTGGGGTAAAAGAGGTGACAAAGGGTGAATAATAGATGATCAAGCTAAAATATAGAAATATCCTTGTCCCATGAGAGAGAATGTATCTCATTAACTCCATACTGGCTATTTTACACGCTTATCATCCATTTGTCAGCCATGCGGGCTATTTGTCACCCTTATTGCATATTTATTACTCTTATCTTACCACATGACCAGCCGTTGCCTTCTTTTCTCTCCATTAGTTGCTTGGCTTTGACCTGGATCACTGTAGCTGACAAATCTATTCATTAACCTTTGACTTTGACTAGGACCTCATGACTATAGTCAACAAAAAGTTGATCTTTCAAGAGTCCTCTATGACTGGCGTTGACCTTGACTAGTCAACATAGACTGTCTCGGCATTGACCAAGTCCCATCGTTCTTCTTCTGATTACTGTAGAAACTATTGATACACTATTCATATTTTTGTCCTCTTGTGAACTTGACTCCTTCTGCTTTTCATTTGTTAGCTCTAGGATCGATTTTTCACCCTTACCAGTGTATTTGTTTACTCTGCAGATCTACTTGTCGCCACTGATAGGGTATTTTTCACACTTATCCATTGCCTTTGCTTCATGCGTCAACGTTCCTTCTTAAGTTTTCACAATTTTAGTGTTGCAAGCTATTTTTCAGACTTAGGCAGCTATTTGTCACTGCTATCGTGCATTTGTCAACACTAGACAACTATTTGTCACCCTTATACTCCACTAGCCATCGCCACTGACCTTGTGTCGTCATACCGAGGTATAAACCGGGGTACCCCATGTGGGTTACGTAACATTGATTTTCCCATGAATACACAGAAAAGGATTTCTGAGTCCCAAAGCCATCGCGAGGTTTAGCAATTGTAATCGTCCTCCTTTCTCCACTCGCGAAACCCTTGACGCCGTGCTCCGCCCTCGCACTCTCGCTGTCGCTTCACTATGCTAGTCTTGGTGTAGCTTGTTGCCTTTGCCATCACAGTGGATGTGTGTTCCTGGGGTCAACGACGACCGTCACAGTAGATTGCAAGGTCAGAAGGGTGGTTGGGGAACCTAATTACGCCTACACCTTCCCTTGTCCAATCACCTCTGCAATATGCTCCGATCGAGCGATGATCGTTCAGCTAGGGTTTCCCATGTTCCCCTTTTTTCTGCTCCCGAGGGGCTGTATTACCACCTCCATTGTAGCGATGTGCTAGATCGACACACCGATCCCGATCGTGACCCTACAGTGACACCCGCTCTTCTATTTTAAGTTCTTAAGCCTCCTCTGCAATTATTCTCTATATTCTATTTTTATTAATCATGCCAACCAAATTATCATTTTCTTATTCTAAAAGTGCAGGGAATTGAGGTTCAGAAAATGGGAAGGTATAAATGCTATGTAGTGTGGGTTGGTCGCGAACCCGGTGTATATTATAGTTGGCCCGAATGCTTTGTCCAAGTGAATGGATACCCTGGAGCTCGTTATAAGGGTTTTCACTCGGTAGAGGAAGCACATGCTGCTATAAATGGGGTTGGCAATAGCAGCCACACGTATGTTGATCATCCTCAACTATAGGAAAGGCCCGGCCCTGACTATGATTCAAGAAACCAAGCACTACGCTAGCAGACTACACAAATGTCAAATGTGCCTTGTATTGTTGTTGTTCTATTATATACTCTAGTAGTGTTGCTCCTCTTCATATTAGTTACTTTGTTATTACTGTTATTGTAGGTAAGGAAGTATACTACGGTAGCTTGGTCTGCGTAGGGAAATAATGTACAAAATATTTTACTCATTGTCAATGACTTGACTTGATCCCACCGTAAATTAGTAGAACTGGAGGTAAATCTCATTTCTTGATGTTTCGATGAGTTTAATCAATATCGTTTGATGACTAGGAAACCTTCAGATCTGTGTTGGTAGAGTTAGGAAACTCATACACTGTTAAATCCTTAAAATGAACTTGAGTTTCTTCAAGTTTCACTGCCATGAGCTATTTGTCACCGTTACAGAGTTATTTGTCACTGCTAATGACTATTTGTCACTCACAACATCTATTTGTCACCCTTATCGCTCGCTAGCTGTCGCTTTTCTTTCGCTTTAAATCACATCGTGACTTTTATTATCCATTTATCACCCTTACGAGACATTTTTCAGCCTTGATACCTATTTGTCACCACTTATGACTATTTGTCACCACTATGTGGTGTTAGCCATTGCAATGTCTCTCTCTGGCCTCTCGTCCAAGCCATCTCATGACCGACACCCTGTCACTTCGATTTCCACAAAGTTAGGGGAGATGGAACGATCTTCGCAGTCCTGTCGCTTCAATTTCCACAAAGTTGGGGAGACAAAATGACTCTTTTGCCCTCTGGGGGTTTCATCTCCTTCCTATAAATAGCGACTCTTTGGCGGTTTCATCGCCTTCCTATAAATAGAGACTCTATGGTGGTCAAAGACACTATCGTGAAGATGTCCTCGTCTGAGAAGTCAGATTCTTCGTCAAAGCAGGTTCTCACCAAATAGCTGTGCTTCCAGAAGGAAGCCCTACCGGTGCAGGACCAGCCATCAGGGGAAACCAACAGCGGTGACATTTCAAAGGAATACAAGCAGGGGTACCTACAAGGGTGGCAGGATGCCTTGGGGAAGGTGGACCGCCTATTTTGGAACAAGGGGGTGTTGAGCCTCCAACCTTACAAGTTCCATCCCAAAGAGGGTGAGTAACCTGTAACTGCTTATACCCTCTGTAGAGTGGTGATAGGCAGATCTAGAGGGAAGGGGTGAATAGATCAGCCCCTTTTTGACCTTCTTTGCTGAAATAGAAACTAGATATAATACTAAGACTAGGTAAAAGAGAGATGGATGAAAGATACCAGGCTAGACGTACAGATGATGATCAACAACGTTCCTACCAAGCATCTAGCGTTAGTACCCAAGGAAATGCAAGCCACAAGGCACAAGATTTAAGGTGGTTTGGTCTCTAACCAGAGACCTACGTCGACCCCTCACACAACACAGTGAGGCTTCACTAGTGCAAATGCACTACCGCTGATTCACAGCTTCTAACAGAGAGATGAGCACTTATTCCACTAGACCTTTACCATGGGTCTTGTTTCTGAGATGGCGTACCTCACGATCAAGTATTTTATGTGAATTTTGCTCGTATGTCAGGTCCTTTTGTATTACAAGATTGTCATGACTTATAATATGATATGAGTCATGAACATGCCTTTTTAGCATTGAGATGTGGAACACATCATGTACTTTAGATAATTGAGGTGGCAAAGCTATCGGATAGGTGACTTCGCTAACCCTTTCTAGAATTTCAAAAGGGCCAATAAATCTCAGAGTAAGCTTACCCTTGATACTGAATCTTTTGATTCCCTGACCTAGGAAAACCTTGAGGAACACATGTTCTCCAATTTAAAATTTTAGGTCTCTTCCTCTGATGTTAGCATATGCCTTTTATCTTGATTGTGCCATCTAAAGTCTTTCTATGATTATTTGTACCTTTTCTGTCATACTCCTGACTAGTTTTGGGCCTAAAAGTTGTTTCTCCCCAACTTCATTCCAGCAAATTGGTAAACGACAACTCCTTCCATATAGTGCCTCGAATAGTGCCATTTGAATGCTAGCTTGGTAGCTATTATTATAGGCGAACTCGACTAGAGGCAAATGGTCGTGCCAACTTCCACCAAAATCTATAACAGAAGCCTTGAGCATATCTTCCACCACTTGGTTTGTTCTTTTTATCTAGCCATCTATCTAGCGATGAAATGTTGTGCTAAAATATAGTCTTATACCCAAGGAATGTTGTAAACCTTTCCAAAAATGTGACGTGAAGTGCGGGTCTTGGTCAGATACTATCGTGGCAGGGACTCCGTGTAGTTGGACAATCTCCTTGATGTATCATGCTAATAATACATCCACTGCCGATCAACTCTTAATGGGCAGAAAATGTGCAGACTTTGTCAATTGATCAATTATCACCCATATTCTATCATATCCGCCTCTTGTTTTTGGCAAACCCATGATGAAATCCATCCCTATATCTTACCACTTCCACTCGAGGATTTCCAAGGGATGTAGTTTTCCTACGAGCTTTTGATGTTCCACCTTAACTTGTTGGCAAGTTAAGCAGCGGAAAATAAAATCTACCACTTCACTCTTCATATTGGGCCACCAAAAGTACCTTTTTCAGTCTTGATACATCTTGGTAGCAGCGTTCCGAAGGCTCATCAGAGAAAAATACACATAAATATTCGATAAATATTCGAAAGAAAATCAAGGGCATTACAGAGGGAGAGGGTTCTGCAGAGAGGGAAGAGAGGAAGGGGAGGTTGTGTGCGGGTGCACAGGCACGCGGCGGCGAGTGGTGGCGGGGAGCTGGCCGGAGGTGGCAGGGGGATGGTGTTGGCAGGGAGAAAGGTTTGCGGCCGGTGGCTATGAGGAGAGTGACGGCGACATGGGTATCCGATAGGTAGCGGTTAGCAAAGGGAGAGGGGGAGAGATGGCAGCGACGGGGTGCAGTGGTGAGGGGAGTGGCTGGCCGCAGTTGTAGAGGCGGGCTGGTGGAGGCGATTGCCGTTGCGGATGGTTCGTAGGGTGGGACGCGCGGGGGAGCGACGGCGACGCGGGCAGGCGGCGTCGACGACAGGAGCGCTCGGGGGTGCTATGGCAACGCTGGGCGCCAAACACGACGTGCGGCCACGATGCTACTGGCGGCGGTGGCCACGGGCGTCTGCTAATAGAGAGGGTGAAGCGCGAGAGAGAGAGAGGGAAAGAGAGAGAGATTAACAGAGAGGGAGAGAGAGATTAACAGAGAGAGAGAGAGAAAGAAACGCGGGAGAGAGGGAGAGAGTGACAGAGAGAGTAACAGAAAGAAAGAGAGGTTAACAGAGAGAGAGAGATTAACAGAGAGCTTAACAGAGAGAGAATAACAGAGAACGAGAGGGGGTTTTGAAAAAAAAATTTCTTTTTTTTCTGTTGCTCTCAACTAATATCTTTTTCTTCTACTCTTCTTTTTTGTTTCTTTCTTTTTTTCTTTTTTCTTTTTTTTCACTTCTAGCAATCGAAAGAACGAAGGAGCGACGACGGGGACGTCGGGGTCGACGGAGGCACCATTGTTGGGCTCTGATACCAAATCTGACGCAGAACGACGTCGGTGGAAGGATCGACGGTAACTCCGGTATCACGAACAGGACTAGATAGGTTGCTACCTCGCATAGCTCGGCCCCACGCCGGACGATCTCACACTGGGTGACTCTCGATTCTCACAAAGAGAATGAGGGAAGGGAAGGAAACACAAGAGAGGAGCTCTCTCACGTACAACAATCTTTCTTCAATTCATCATATGAAAACACGGCAGAAGCCTGGGTCTACAACGCCACCGAACCCGACCAGCTCCGTGGTCCGCAGCATGACGCCGCCTGGGTTGACGAGCTTGCTAAGTTCCGGTATATCCAGGAGACTTGGGACCAGCTCCAGTTCGGTCTTCGTCTGGGTGAACACCCCAAGCAGGTTGTAACCACTACTCCTCGTCCTCTTCCACTGATCAGAAAGCTTGTTGCTGATCCTGATACTGTTGTTACTCGCGGAAGAACAATGGACAATGCAGGTAATCTTGCTGCTCCGTTCCTTAAACAGATTGAGGACAGATACGGAGGAACTCGCCTAGGTCGTCAGGAACTTGACGGTGAAATCCTAGATGACATTCCCGGTGCTCTTTGGTCTAGAGCGTCCATTGATGAACGAAGAATGCCAGAACCTCCTGTTGATCTTGACAGAGTTATTGTTGCTGTTGATCCAGCAGCTTCATCTGAAGAAGGAAGTGATGAAAATGGTATTGTCGTTGTCGGACTTTCAAGAGACAAAGACGGGTATGCCAGAGGATATGTTCTTGAAGATGGTTCTCTTAGAGGCTCTCCTGAAGAGTGGGCCAGAAAAGCAGTCCATTTATATCGCAAGTGGTCAGCCGACAAAATCGTAGCTGAGAAGAATCAGGGCGGTGAGATGGTCGAGGCCGTTATCCGTTCTGTTGACAGGACAGTTCCTCTGAAACTTGTCCATGCTTCTCGTGGTAAGGTGATCAGGGCCGAACCAATTTCTGCTCTTTATGAACAAGGAAGAGTGCATCACTGCGGTAGGTTCGATGAACTAGAAGATCAGATGTGCACCTTCAGTGCTGATAACATCAGAGGAAACGGCATGGGTTCTCCTGACAGAGTAGATGCTCTTGTTTGGGGGCTGACTGAAATCTTCGATAAGCTAACTGGCAGAGCAAGACGACTCTCTAAAACTGAGCAGGTTGTTGGTGGTGTGGCTAAGCCTTGGGACCCCGGCAACTACTATGATAGCAACCCGAATGGATGGATGAGCGGTTAGTATGGCAGATAAAAATAAAAAAGAAGGTATGCCTATTGATGTTCCAATTGAATAAAATAACTAGTCAGTTTCATATGAATTACATGCTGATTTAAATGAACGGTACAAGTTACATCTGTAGAAGTCGGTGCCAGTGTTGGATATTGATCCATCTTATTTGAAGAAGCTGAAATCTCAGTCTAATGCCGAGGTGATGGCCTATTTGGAGGCCCAAAAAGCTACAAAGTGTCATTTGCCCAAGGCCGAACCAAAATTTTCAGAGATTAGCAGGGACAGTTTTATGAAGATGCTTCAAGGACTATGTCGCGTGAGTAGCGAACGAGTAGTTCTTCAACAACTTCCTTTGCCAGTAGAGGATCCCATACCCTCTATAGATGTGTGCCATTCGGAGAGCGATAGGATTTATCCTTATAGGACTTTTATCAGAAAAGAAGATCAACAGGCTACACTCTACAGTGATACCCCTTGGTTATTTGCATTGCTCCGCTCTTACGAGCTTTCAGTAGGTAGCCCTATTGAAGCCATACTGGGCCAACCTCTTCTCCTTTCTTTTAAATATGCCGACGAATGGGGCATGGACCACCTCGGCTTGTATTATGATTTATCCTCTCATGGCCATTCAGACTTGGCATCACTGGCCGAAAATGCGAAGTAATAGGAGATATTTGTTGGTTGATTCTAGAGGCTTCTTCGAGAGACAATGAGTTGTCACTGTTTTACTGGCCACTCTCCCCTCTGTACACGGGGCCGACCAGTATCTTTCACTCTTTGACTTCAGCTTCTAGTCTGCTTCTCTTTTTTGTTGGAGTGTATGCCATTCTTTTTCACCCTTGCACATGTACAGTTCAGCTCACTTTGGAGGAAACTAGGCACTTCAAGGAACTGATCATAAAGGCTCTAAAGCTAGTATGTTTTGAAACCCCGGAGGCGGCTCCGACCATGACACCTCTGCCTCGTGGTGATTCGTAGAAGCGAACAAGGTCTCAGGTGAAATAGGTAGTCACTAAAGCAAAGCGAGCCCACAAGAAGAAGACCGTGGACCAGGAGCCTGTAGTTGTTCCCCTGACGGTGGTCTCGTTTGAAGAGTTCGAGGCTTCCCATGCACAGGCGCATGAGATTGAGGGTACCTCTTCCCCTTGCATCCCGCTTTTGCTTTGGTTACATAGGTTAACTCTTATTTTGCAGCCGTCGCTACTCCATCTACGACGGTTGCGCAAGAGGCTGCCATTCTTGCGGGAGCTGAAGAGAGACGAGATGGAGTGCCCCAACTTCAGAAGCCTTTTGACTCAACTTGAGATCAGCCGGCTGAAGAGAATAGGGATGATAAATAGCTTCATACAGGTGACAAATACCCATTAAGGGCTACAAATAGATGGATTCTAGCAACAAGTAGCTTAGCACATTGAAGAATGGCCAAAGAAGAAGTTTTCATGTTGACGGAGTCGACACAAGAAGGTAGTGGAGTCAACGTCGGAAGCCACCTGCTAGCCAAAGCAACAAAGGTGATGACTAAAGACAAATAGGGGTGACAAATAGGCAAGCATTGGTGATAAATGGCCGATAGAGGTAACAAATGGCTCTGTAAGGGTGAAAAATGGGCTACAAAGTAAAAAGCTCAAACATGAAGAAGTAGAGTCGACGCAATACTGTTGTAGAGTCGACTCAGTCAAGCTCGAACAAGTGAAGTTCACACGGGAGAAAACCATCAGAGTCGACGCAATGTTGTTGTGGAGTCGACTCAGTTAAGCTCAAACAAGTGAAGTTTGCGTAGGAGACAACCATCAGATTAAGGGTGAAAAATAGATGGACATAGGTGACAAATGAACGATAAAAGTGACAAATGGGTCACAACATTGAAAAATGAAAAACAAAGTTGAGAAGCTGGGAGAAGATGAGCAACAGTGGACTCTGTTTGAAGATGGAGTCAACTCTAGTCAAAGTTGACTTAGTCAAAGTCAACACCAGTCAAAGGTAAACCAGTCAAGTTCAAACTTCATATGGATCAAGTCAAGCTGCCTCAATCAAAGTCAACATGCTATAGTGATCTGGTCAAGTTGACCTTAGTCAACTTCACTTCAAGTAGTTCAAGACCCTCAAGCTCACAGGAGTAACAAATGGCCAACTAGTGGTGACAAATAGCACTCTAAGGGCGACAAATAAACTGTTAGTGGTGACAAATAGCTAAGGTGACGGCTCAACGCAATGGAGAAACTGGCTTAGGCGATAGCTCCCAGTGGTAAGGGTGACAAATAAGTCTGTAAGACTGACAAATAGTCATTAAGGGTGAATAATACACTACCAAGGGTGAAAAATGGCTCTGCATGTGGTAAGTTCAAGGGATTCATGAGGAATCGATCCCCTAATCATTTGCACATGATCCAAGACACCTGGCAGTACTCTGATCGATGGTCAAGGAATTCCGCCACGCGGTGAGTGCCATGCTCTATCGCGGCGTGTTTGCCGAGGGCGCGGAATACCGGCCCGGCGACGTGGTGACCTGGGGCGGCTCGGCCTGGCATTGCGACAAGGCGACCAGCGAGAAGCCCGACAGGCCGGGCGGCGAGAAGGCGTGGACCCTGATGGTCAAGCGCGGACGCGACGGCAAGGCCGTGACGGCGGAGGACATGAAGCCTGTCGTCACCGAGGCCATCGCCAAAGCAATCAAGGGCAGCAAGCCATGACCAACATCATGCTGGTGCCGCTGGCGACGCTGAAAAAGGCGCTGAAGGTGGATTTCAGCGACGACGACGATATCCTGACCTTCTACATCAAGGCGGCCTCGGGCAGCGTGATCCGCTATCTCAATGGCGCGGCGGGCGAGCTGCTGTCGATCGACAGCCCGCCGAATTCGCCGCCCGACGATCTCGCCGACGTGCCGGCGGATATCGCCCAGGCGGTGCTGATGCTGGCCAGCATCTGGTACAAAAATCCGGACCAGGACACGGAGGGCAACTTCATCGCCGCCGAACCGCCGGGGCCGGTGAAGAACCTGCTCTATTCCTATCGCAACCTTTCGCTGGCGTGATGGCGATGGCGAAAACGCTTTCCGCCGGTGACCTGGTCTATGCCGTGGCCTTCGACAGCCGCGCCGATGCCGATGACGGCATGGGCAACACAAAGGGCGACTGGGTCGAGCGCTTCACCTGCCGCGCCGCCTACCGGCATCTGCGCGGCGGCGAAGTGGTGATCGCGTCCCGGCTCGAAGGCGTGCATCCGCAACTGGTTTCGGTGCGGGCATCAGCTGGTGCGCTCGCGATCACGCCCGACTGGCGGGTGCGCGATACCAGGACGGGCAAGGTGTTTTCGATCCGCGACGTGACCGTGGAAACCGACCGGCAATGGGTGACGCTGATGGTCGCCAGTGGCGAGGCCGCCTGATGTGGGTGCGGTTTACCAGGGATTTCGACTTTTCGCCCGAGGCGCTCAAGGGGCGCGTGACGATCGCCTACAGGGCCGGCAGGGTGCCGAACGTGCCGCGAGAATGCGCGGATCGGGCGAGCGGGGCCGAACGGGCGGTGCGGCTCGACAAGGCCCCGCGCGGTCGTCTTCGCGGTTCGAATCCTGCCCCCTGTACCAAATTTGTAAGCCGCGATAGCTCAGTTGGTAGAGCGCATCCATGGTAAGGATGAGGTCCTGGGTTCAAATCCCAGTCGTGGCTCCACAAGAATACGAACGACACTTTTCGGAGCGTCGTTTTTATTTGAACAGTGCTCGCAAGGCTTCGATCGGTATTTCTACCCGATAATCACGGACGAATTCGCCGTTCTGTTCTTCGGCATCGTTCATCCAAATATGCAGAGGCTCGGCTTTGTAGACTCGTCGAACGGCGTCGCCCAAGAATTCACCGGGTGCAGATTGATAGTCAGGGCCTTTTTTGATCTGGCGAACCCGCAAAATCTCTGCCGGATCATTCAACTCGCTGACCTGCGCCTCTATATAGACACCTTCTCCCTCGCCTTCGGGCACGGTACTGTCATAGATCACGATAAAAGCGTTGCCATTGGCGCGAACGTTTCTGGAGTGCTGACCTTCTTTGTCGGAAAACCAATAGATATTCAGATCGGCATCGTACTCGTGAGCCACCGGGCTATTCCAGGGCTGGCCATCTGCCGAAACGGTCGCCAGCGTTGCATAGCGAATCGTCTGCAGGATGTCTTTGGCGCGCTGGGTGTAATCGGTCATACCAATAGTTCCTCGATTGCCGCTTTGGCTTGTTCAAATGAGCTATAGAGAATCGGCGTCATGCCGGCGCGCTTGGCGCCCACACCATAGCGCTCGACATCGTCCACGAAAATGCATTCGGTCGTCTCCACGCCCAGCCGCTCGGCGGCTAGCTCAAATATCGCCACATCCGGCTTGGCAATACCATGCTGAAAGGACAGAACGAAATCGTCGAACAGGGTACGTTGTTCAAGAGTAAGCAGCTCCTCCAGCCAATCTTCGGCAGCATTGGAAAGAAAGCCGATTTTATAGTGGGGTTTGAGTTCGCGCTCAATATAGTCCAGGAGCGGCTCGTTGGGCGGATTATTATCGAGAAAAGCAGTGGCTTCCTCTACCGATATGTCAGCCATTTCAGCCATCACCGCCACAAATTGGGCATGCGAAACCTCACCGCGTGAGGCTTGCATGTCGAGAGCTTGCGCTCGCTCGACTTTTTCTGGCTGCTCAGCAAAATAGGTCTCATAGAACTTGTCGACCATCTCTGAAGAATCAATGCATGACCTTTAATGGCCCAGAAACTCTCTTGAATACGCTGTAAATCATCTTCCAAATCAAACTTGCATAAGAAAAAGGCATTGTCCAGCATATATAACTGAAATCCATTAGGACTCCATCTAGTCTTGATGAAGGATTGCAGTGGTATGAATGAGGTAGCTAGACCTACAATGTAACCCACAAGTGCCCGGGACCATACCTCGATTAATTCAACAGAGTCATCCACTTCACAGACTACCACATTTCTTGAATCAATGCATTCAGGTTGGACAAATTCCAGCTTGAGGTCTTATTCATGAGCTGGAGCTTTGAATAGATTCGTCCAAGGTTGTGGTGTAGTAGAGATGCGAACTGGAGTTCTAGAGCGTGATCTTGAATGTCCCTGAGCAGCTCAAGCTGTCCTATTGTCCAAAGCAGAGGTTGTTCCTAGCTGGGCACCTAGAGATTACAGCAACGGTGAGGCTTCCGTGGTAGACCTTGGATGATCACCAGGGTGAAGCAGTAGTGGCAGATGAGGAACGTTGGCATGAGTGGATGCCTTACAACTGGCTGGCCCGCCTGAGCTCCTTTGATTAAGCAAAGCCTTTCTCCCAGGAGAATGCAACAATGGCGGGGCTGGAACTTCCGTGGCAATCTTAGGATGATCACCTGAAGGAAGCAGCAGTGGTGGACGGGAAGCAATGGCGTGGCTGGGTCCTGCTAATGCGCCAGAGCTTCTCTCTCCATGCGAAGCCATCCCTATTTTTTTTACTAACAGAACTTCATCTATACAGCAAGTAGTACACTTACCTACCTTACCTGAACCAACAAATTTTCCCTTGGTATTACCTCCGAAGGTAACATGACCTGCATTCTTCTCCACCAACATGCAGAATTTGGCTTTATCCTCGGTCATGTGCCTGGAGCAGCTACTGTCTAGATACCAATTGTTGTGATTGGCTGCCAGGCATACCTACAAGGAAGATCCAGTAGAAGATTTTGGAACCCAAGAATGTTTGGGCCCTAAAGTAGCAGTAAAATCACTCAGACAAGACAGCAAATACTTTGGAGTCTACATTGTTTTGGAGATGATTATTTTGTGGATTTGTTGGTTCTCTTTTTGCTATTGTTGTTTCTGTTGGACAATTGATATTTTCGATGTTACCGCAGGAGCAAATATTTTAACTGGAACGATAAATGATGGATCAACACCAGCCACGGTCAACACCCATCAATTGAACAGTAATGGTGACACCCAAGCATGGCGTGGTGTGGGCAACAATATTTCTCCATCTGGTACCTTCAATTCATCTGACTTTACTGTTACAGCAAGATATTTACGATTCTACGGCCCGACCGACACATCTCCTTCGAACAGTGCAGAAGTACGGGCGCTCCCATCGAGCGCATTCCACTCAGGCGCTACCACTTTCACTTTATTTACAGGCACAACAGAAACTAAATTTGTGGTAGCTCTTCCCCCTGGTGTAACAATAAGTCAGGTTATTGACCTTGATGCATTAAATGCAAACATAACTTCAGAGTATGCGCTAACCGGAACTGTAAACGTACAGGATGCCGGGGGAACAAACCGTTCGTATAATATCTATGAAATGAACATCGGCATACCGTATTCAACTTCACATCGGCATGCCGTCACTACAGCAAATTGATCTATGAAAAGAATATTGTTTTTCATCCTTTTCCTTCCAATCGTTGCCTTTGCTCAGCTTGAATTGCCTTTTTCTGTTCGCGTTGTGGACGATGCTCCTTTGGATGCATATTATTACAACCAATCTGGTACTATGTACACGAACACCACTCAAGTCTTATCTGAGGTCAGTGCTGGAGTTCGGTATCAAGGCCAGACATTCAATGTTAGTGGGGTTGAATACTGGTTTGGTGACGGAATTGAAGATGGCGATTTAGAGATTAAGATGCCATCCGATGCCGTTCTTTCTGTATTCGGCCGCACCGGTGCAGTGGTTGCTCAGGCAAACGATTATACATTCGCTCAGATTGGAAGCAAGCCAACAACATTGGCTGGGTATGGCATAACAGATGCAATAGACGGATCTGGGTCGCCTGGCAGATTACCTTATTTTTCCGATTTCAATACCCTGTCATCTGGTCCATATTGGGACAATGCTAACATGCGATTTGGCAATTCAGGCACACCAGGTTTCCCGCTCGACATAGAAGGACCGGGCACATTTAACTCAGTCTATCAGGTCAACATCGACAACGGATCAACCGCGTTGCGCATTGGGGCATCCTCATCTGGTTTCGTACCCAGCCGTGTTGTCTACTAACACATCTATATAGAGTAGTGGAAAATCATCCTTGGGACATGCCTTATTTAAATCCCTGAAATTGATGCAAATTCGCACCTTTCCATCCTTTTTTATTACAGGGACTATATTAGCCACCCACTGAGGATATAAAACAACTCTAATAAACCTAGCCTTATGCAACTTATCAACTTCTTCTTTTATCCTTAAGGCCATGTGGGAGTGGAATCTTCTCAATTTTTACTTTACGGGTCTTACCCCTAGTGTGGGTATAAGTCTATGTTCCACCAAGGTAGGGTCAAGACCCGGCATGTCCTCATAGGACTAGGCAAAGGAATCGATATACTCCCATAGAATCTTGACTAACTCCTCTTCAACCTGGGGAGGGAGATTAGTAGAGATGATTATGAACCTGGGATCCTCTTCTATTCCAAGATTAATTTCCTTCGTGGATTCATCCACTGTCGATGACGGCTCATCGAACCTCTTCAAACCTTGTGCGTACAAATCATCAATGCCATCCATGCCGCTATTCTCAAGGTCTACCAGGTCCTTCTCATCCACGATCTCATAAACACATAGTTTGTCATCGCTCCACGCCCCATCTAGCTCCTCATCATCCTCTAGGATGATGGCTATTGCTACAAACTCTGGGCATCTAAGGAGGGCATGACAGCGTTGAGTGAGATCCTGGAGGAACCTATCAGGGATGGATTTTGAATGATGCGTCATCGGGTGCGCCGCAAGCGTGGAAGGGCTAGAAACACTAGAACACGACCCTACTTCAATAGACTCTACTACCCTAGGGGACTCAGCAGACTCCATATCTAACCTAGGAGATAAGAAATTTAATGGAAGGGAAGCAGGGGCCTCGTGCCCCTGGGAGGAAGATGGATAAAATTCAGCGTAATCCTCCACTAAAATCTCTAATTTAAAATTGGCATTTTTTTGTTGGAGATTAGTGGAGAGCACACAGCACGATGGAGAAGATGGTGGAGGAGGAGGAAGGGCAAGAGGATAGATTGTCATGCCTCGACGTGGAATATCGTAATGCAGTAGTAGAAATGCAAACACCCCACTCCACCTTCCCTAGGTGCATTAAACTCCACTCCTCTATCCCAAGGGAATCTCACTTCCGCGCCGTAGCTAGATGGGACTCGGCTGCGGTGCAGACCCGCTCTTCGGTTTCAACTTCTGCCGCCCCGCAGTCGGCACATATGAATAGGCCGCCGACACAGATCGGGCAGAATTCATCGCGGCAGTTTTCGTGCTTGACGCCGTGCTTGTGCGTTGCGCTGATTAGATTGCGAGCCTTACGAGCAAGAACCCACGCCTCATCCCGCTCCCGCGTCAACCGCTCCACTTCTCCCCCGAGGTCAGCGCCAGAGGGGGAGAGGGCGGCAGCTATGGCAGCGTGCATCCTTTTCTCGTCGAATACGTGAGGCCCGCGCCCCGGTATCCGTGGCACATTCATTGCGCGCTTGACCGCAGCTTCCGCCACCGCTTCTTGCCGCCCCGCAGGAGGGGCGAGGGCTACGGCAACGGGCAGCGCCGATCCAACCGGCTTTGCGGCCTGCTTCGCGTGGTCGGCGACGAGCGCGAAGTCGATGGTTTGACCGCCGCTGGACAAGATCGGCCACCGCCTTCGCGCCTCCCCCACCCCTTGTCCTGTATTGCAGGAGCGCTCGATGAAGGCGGCGGCTTCGCGCATGAGCGTGTCACTGCGCTGCGCCCAATCCTCCCAACACGTAACAGGCTTGTCTGCCTGCGCCTGCAGCCTCTTCGCCAGGTCCAGTCCGTCTGCTGTTGTGGTCATGGCTTCCTCGCTTTGGAAATGATGTTGACGGCCGCCTCGTTGTTGCCCGTGACTTCATAGAGCCGGGCGGCGAGGTCGAACGGATCGATGCCGTGCTTCCGCCACCATTCCAGTTCATTTTCGGAGTGCTGGGACTTGTGCTCGTCTGGCGTCAAAGGGAGCGTCCAGCAGTCGTCCGGCTTCTGCTGCCCTCCGGTGTGCTTCTTGCGGTGAAGAGCCGATCCGGAGCGGATATGGCAGGCTTCGCAGCCATAGGCGCCGGAAACCACGCTGGGCAACTTGCGGATGAATGCGAGGTGCGCGGGGTCCTCAATCCGCTTCGTCTTCTTCGAGGAAGGGTCCAGCGAAAACGCGCTGTCAGGGCGGCGTACGGCGAACATCAGTACGTCTCCCTAATTCTCGCGCGCTGTTCGTCCGACAGGTCATCGAACTGCTCACCGTCCAGTTCGGAAAGCGCGACCCAAGGCGTGGTCAACCAATAACCGCCTAAAAATAGGAATATACTGTCCAGAATGTGCCATGTAACATATACACGGTCCATCAATGAACTGCTCCAGATAATGAACGGCCTCCCAGGGGCCGCTCAGGCTCTGGGCAAGACGAGAGGCTACACGATTTCCCTGGACTGTGCAGACACACACAGTCTCACCTAGACTGTGGAAGACATTGAACGGTCCCCATGGGGCTGCCCAACCTCAACACAGGACGGGGATATAAACGGCCGCACTGAGGCCGTTCAGAACCAAAGCTGTCGATCGATAGGCCGCTCTAGGGACTAGACGGGCCACCTTGGTCCGTTCAGTCACCCAACGGCACAAAACATGAACGGTCACCCTAAGACCATTGGGAATCAAGACGGTCCACCCCGGGATTGTGCAAGGGTCCAAACGGCCAACTCTGGACCGCGTGGACCCAACATTGTGCAATGGTCAGAAATGCCTTGGGAGTCACGCTGGCTCCATGAGATACACGGTCGACCAATGGGCCGCCCAGGGATAAAACGGTCCAACGACTGGCCGCGTACCCCACTGACACCCCTGGTCGATAAACGGTCCATTCCTGGGCCGCGCAAGGGTGTACACGGCCTCTGTTAGGACCGAACGGCGAACCTCGCCGAAAAATGCCATTTTCACCCCAAAACCACCCCGGTTGAGGGGGAAACGAAGGGGAACTTGTCCCCATGTTGCTAGGCACCCAATGGTGCCCTCAAACCACCGATTAACGCGAAGAATCACTAGATCGGTGCTCAAAATCACAAAGCATGGATTTCCCACCCCGAGCTCAAACGACCTTCTCGTGGCCTCGCCTCGGCCTAAAAATCGAGGGGAAGGAAACTACGGAGCTTGGGATTCATCACCCTACCTCGGGATCGCCCGAAATGCACCAGATCACCACCGATCGACGAAGAATGCTTTGAAACCCTCGTTACTTCGCGAAATCCCACCAGCCGCACACTACCGTGATCGCCTCGCCACCACCGCCGTTGCCTCCATGCCGTCTGCAGTCGGGGGGAAGCACTGTCGTGGTCACCGTCGAGAGAGGAGAGAGAAAGAGGGGGGCGTGTTTCTCATGGGAGGAAGAAGAAGAGAGGAGGAAGAAGAAGGGAACATGCCGCTCGACGCGACGGGCAGCGCCTGCGACTTGGGAGATGGCCTACTCGGTTGCTACGACTGCGGCGTCCCCTACGGCAGCGCCCGCTTCCAGGACTTCGTGATCCCCAATGACGTGTGGGCGAAGATAAGCCCGACCGGCGGCGAGGGCGGCCTGCTCTGCGCGAATTGCATCTGCGAACGGCTGGCCATCTCCGGCATCGAGACAACCGGCCGCTTCACCTCGGGTCCGTTGGCGCAGAAGGCCATGCCGGATGCGGAGGGGCTGATCAAGCAGGCGCATGTTCTGTCACGCTGGCTGTGCAAAGAGGCGCTCGGGCATGTCGCTGTCACCGTCGATCTTTTGACCGACGCCCTCACCGCCGCGAACGAACGGGAGGCTGCATGGAAAGCGCGCTTCCAAAAGGTCAGCGAGAACGCTCGCAAGAAGCTGAAACTGGCCGACATGGATACGCTGCTCAACGGTGGCTCTGTCGTCGCGGAGAACCTGAGCAGCATTCTCGCGGCCTGGGATGAGGCCGACGAGCGGGCCGAGAAGGCAGAGCGCGAGAGGGACGAGGCACAAGCCGAAGCGATGGCAAATGAGGATGCTGGTCGGACGGTCATGGCCGGCGTTTTTGATCTGCAAGAGCAGCTCGCCACCTCCCGCCAAGAGGCCCGCAAGGAGGCGCTGGAAGAAGCGGCGAAGAAAGCCGACAAAGCCGTGGACATTATTGCTGAAATGCCAGCCTGCACGACGGACGCGCAGATCATCCATCGTGAGTTTGCTGCGACAGTTGGCGTGCTTATTGGCAAAGCCATCCGCGCCATGGCCTCTACGGAAGATACGGGCCAGCACAAGGAGCCGGGCAGCGACAGGAAGGAGGTGGGGTGATGAGCGCAAACACAAGATTCTACGTACGCTTTATGCGGGTGATTGAGGATGATGATGTGGTCGAGGCCGTGGATTCCGACGAGGCCAAAGAGAAGGTCCGCGCGAAACACGAAGTCTGCCACATCATAAGCGTTGAATATGATCCCGACTAACGGTGACCCCATGACCTCCCCGCTCTCCCTGGCCGAGATGACGCTGATCCACTATTCAGAGAAACCGCTTATCGCAATCCACTC
The DNA here is from genome assembly GCA_024336825.1 of Amorphophallus titanum. Classification (NCBI taxonomy): domain Eukaryota; kingdom Viridiplantae; phylum Streptophyta; class Magnoliopsida; order Alismatales; family Araceae; genus Amorphophallus; species Amorphophallus titanum. Next base: position 28,822,207 of record JANBPO010006859.1, read on the forward strand.
CGAAGAACAGCGCGAGCCGGATTACAAACCCGACTCCTAGGCGTCTCGGGAGAGCGTGCACTCGCTTACCATGTGGTACTTCTTACAGGATTGCGCCGAGGGGAGCTAGCTCAGCTTCAATGGAGAGATTTATGCCTGGCAAGTGAGCATCCGCATATCGCTCTGCGCGCCGAGACTACCAAGAACGGCAAAGCCGAAGTAATTGGGCTTCATCCGGCGCTGGTGAGGAGATTCGCCAAACTCGATGGGGTAGAGCGCAAGCCGGGCGATTTAGTCTTTTCGAAGGTGCCAACGATGGAAGAGATGCGACTCGACCTCTGTGAGGCCAGGATTCCGTTTGTTGATCAGGCAGGGCGGCGGGCTGACTTTCATTCCCTACGCCACACTTTCTGTACGTACCTCCAGCGAGGCGGTAGCGGTCAACGGGTGGTCATGGAGTTGATGCGGCATAGCGACCGCCGATTGACCGATAAAATTTATACCGATACCCAGCGGCTTGACGCTTATGCAGCCATCGCGGCGCTCAAGGATCATGGTACACAAGGCGAGGAGGACGGCGGTACACATAATAGTACACAAACCGCGCGGCCCGGTGGAAATGAGCTGACCCAACCTGATACAGGCTCCAAGCACACGGAAGCCGCCTTAAGTGCTGAGGATCAGGGGGTTGATCCGATGGGAATCAAGCTGACACAACTTGAGACGAAACGGGAGATGGTGCGCGGTACAGGGTTTGAACCTGTGACCCCTACAGTGTCAGTGTAGTGCTCTACCACTGAGCTAACCGCGCGGTCGAGGGCGGCGTCGAGGGACGCCGCGGGTCAGCTAAAATGCGCGGTTTGGCGCGAAGTGGCAAGGCTATTTGTGGTGGTGCGCCGGCTTAGGGTTTTTGCGCCTGAAGGGTGCTGGCCATGAGCGCGGCGGGGATGAGATAGCCGCGGACGTTGCCGCCGCCGGTGAGGCTGCTGGAGAGGATGCCGACGACCTGGCCGTCGGTGTTGAGCACGGGCGCGCCGAGGGTCCCGCCGGTGAGGATGTCGGGGTCGTCGAATTGGATGACGACCCATTCGTTGAGCAGGAGGACTTGCGCGCGATGGGCGACCTTGTCCGCCGGCCCGTTGCGCAGGCGGGCGATGAGCCAGACGATGTCGCCGATGGCGGGGGGCTTGTCGGCGAGCGGTACCGCTGCGACTTGCCTATCAAGATTGGTTAGGCGGAAGAGGGCGAGGTCGTCGTTGGGTTTGCCGCCTTCCGGCTTGAGCCGCCTGGTGTGCACGAGGAGTCCTTTGACGTCGTAGGTGGCGGCGGTGCCGGTGTAGGGCGCGAGTTGGATTTGCTGCACGCCGTTCGGCACGTCCCTGGCGTCCATTTGGTCGGTGAATCCGCCCTGGAAGCCGAGCAACTGGCGCGAGCTGGCGAGGTAGGCCTGGTCGCCGGTGCCGAGCTTGACCAGGCAGGCGTCACCGCCGGAGTGTGTGCCTTTCGTGGTGGTGAACGTGGCCACGCCGGTGAACGCGGCGGGGTAATTCGGCGGCACGGTGCCGGGCGGCGGAGGCGGTGGGGGCGGCGGCGCGGGTAGGCCGAGCGGCGTTCCGGCGGGGACGCCCTGGATCGCGGTGGTATCGATCTGGAAGATGCCGTTGGAGCCGTCGGGCAGCGGGACCATGATGACGGTCTTGTCGTCGCGCTGGTTCATGATTTGCACGACCTGGCCGGTCTTGAGCTTGACGTCGTGGTTGGCGCCGACGGTGAGGTCCTGCATCATCTTGCCCTCGGCCATGTCGGCGCGGGCAGTGGCGGCAAGAACGAGAAGGAGCGCGGCAGCGAGGCCGGCCCGGTTACGCCGCGAGGTCCCTGGTAATAAAGTCCGCGACGACTTCATCGCGGATAGTATCCCGCGAGTTGAGCTCGGGCGCTAGGGAGTGGGTCGGCCAAGAGGGGATGGCTTGTCTTCCTACACGAGATAAGAAGCTCCAAATTGAGGAGAAGGTCAGGGCAGAGTCGAGAACATGGTTGTTGTCTTCTGGTTCTGGTATCTTTTGATTCATGCAGCAAGAAGGCGAGGCCACCACAGATGCTCCCGAGCTCTGATTCAGGCGTGGCCGGAGTCGATGGATTCGTGGTAGAACCCTCTCCGAACGGATACCCATGGGGGCGTCGGAGGAGGTCGGAATAGATGGCGAGGACCCGAACAGTGACTGGGTATCAGGTTAGTTCCAGAGGGAACTGATCTGCGCACCCGAGGGAGAAAATTAGGAACTCACTATTCCGGGGTTCAATCGGAGAGCCGCTTCATGGTATTAAAAGGAGACTCGTAGTAGAAGCACTCAGCCAATCCCCGCTTCAAGAACTTCAGGGGGATGGCCATGGGAGCCTCAGCAACTTACTTCTGGATGACTGCTAGGAGGATGATGCGCAGTCCGGCGGTGACGGCTCCCTTGGGCAACCACGAACTCGGACAAGGATGAGAACACCACCGTTGCGAAGAGGACTGGGAGACGCTTCTGATGGTGTCTCTTGTGCTTCCTGAGGCATCGAGATGAAGTCGTGGCCAGCTCTGCCAGTCGCTGTAGGTCTCCAGATTCTCAGCTGTGAGCAGGTTCGTCGGTGCAGCTTCAAGTGAGCATGAGAGGGTGATGGAGGGCTATTGGGGGAGGATGATGGGGAAGGGGGATGGTGGTATGGTGGATGGTGATGTGGGAGGGTAGAGGAGGAGAGCTTGGGTGGAGCTGGAGGTGCTTGGAGAGGGGAGGGACGCAGGGGTGTGGCAAGTTCTTTGCACAAGGTGGAGGGGAAGGGAAGGTGGAGAATGCTCTAGGGAGATGGACAGAGGGAATGGGGGCGACCAGATCCAAGGGGATCCCCTTTGAGGCGGCCTAGGGTATGGGGGAGGAGAGAGAGGAGGAAAAATATTCAAATCTCCCTTGGGAAGTGGAAGGTTGCATGGGGAAGGGGAAGGGTTGTGTGGGAAAGGTCAAGAGGCTCCTAGGGAGGGGAAGAGCCTTGATGGGAATTGAATGAGGTGGGTTAAATGCACCTACGGAGTTGAAGGGTTGACTTAGGTGTTAGGGCTAATGTGGAGGTAACATGGACAGGAGGGAAGGAGAGAGAATGGGGCGGCCAGAGGATGAGGAGAGAGAGGGGGTCCGCCCCCTAGAGAGAGAGAGAAAAAGAGAGGGAAAGGAAGGGGGTTTCTCACCCAGGACTTCACACCCTCTCAATTGGTTTCTCACAAATGGCACTCAAGATTGGGTTTTGAAATTTCATCAAGTTTTTCATTAGCCTCAAATGAGAGAGTTGGGTCCTATTTACAGAAGCTCAACTCTTTACATGACCATATTACCATTGACTTAACACAAAATGACCAAAGATATCCAAAAGGGGGTGCCCCTGGGCTAGCCCTTACAATTGGGCCCATTAAGCCTAACATGCTATCTACTTGACCCAATAACCTACTCAAGTAACTCAATTAAAGAAAATTACAGTAATAAGACTCAAATAAAATGGAAAATACATGAGAGTACTTTGAGAAATAAGCCAAAAAATCATGATGATTGCTGTCGGTGTGATGCGGCGAGTAGTGGGAACTAGAGCTACTGATGATGTCCCCATCAGTGGTACAGGACACTGGGTCACAGCGACGCTTAGTGCAAGCGATCCAGGACAACATTGACACACTACCTTATGCGTTGATAAGACTCCAAACTTTAAACCTCTAATCGCACTTAAATGCTTGGACTTGATGCTGACGCTTGACTCTACTGCCTTCCCTTACAAGTGCGTTGGACACCGTACTGTGACGAGGGTCACGAGGGACAGCCCTGGGTAGAGGTAGCCCAGGCATACACAAGATGGGGCGTGTGGCTGCACTGCATGAACATCATCGAGCCACTGCACCATCTCCTGATAATGAGGACCAGGGGTGTCCACTAGCCATAGGTGGAGTTCCTAGCGAGGGACGAGGAGCACGTGGGGCGGTCTTCGAAGGGACTGACTGGCGAGATCAATTGGATCACCCGGGTGGTGGACGAGGTATGAGATTGGACGAGGAGAGGGTGCATGGTGTGAGCCCACAAGTCTTCCGAAGGAGGCTGATCCTCCCACATGACGAGATAGCACTCGTACACCTTGCTCCAGGTGGCAGTGACCTGTCCATCCAATATTCACTCAATTCATTCACACTAGGCTCTCCTGGCTGGTGGACTCTTCTCACAGGTGGGTGCTCTCTCAATGGAGGGGAATGGCTCAATATCCTCACTAGCTATCACCGTGGGACCTTTATATGGCACCAGGTCTACCACATTGAATGCGGGGCTCACTCCGTATTTCTCGAAAAGATCTAACTCATAGGCATTAGTGCCAATGCGTCTCAGAACCTGGAAGGGACCAGCCCCATGAGGCCTCAATTTTGAGATAGCTCCCGGGGAGACCCTCTCCATCCTCACCATCGTAGAGTCACCCACACGGAATTCTTGGTGACGTCGATGAGAGTCAGCCTACCTTTTGTAAGTCTCATTTTTCTTGCTGATGTGCTTGTGAAGGTTTTCATGCAATGTTGGGAATACTACCCTTCTAGTGTTTATCGGTGGACTCGAGCACTCAGAGACGGACCTATCATGCATGGAGTGTTTGTCGGGCTTGTGAGATGTCGGAGGCCCTGGGCATCCAAAAGTGGATCTAGCTTGCTTATGCTTCCTATCAAGGTCAGTGTAGACTGGGAGACCGGAGCATCCAAACTTGGCCCTATCATGCATGAATGCTCATCTCAAGGTTGGAGGACTAGGGTATCCACATGTGGTCCTAACACGTATGTGTCTCCTAACAATGCTGCCTGCTATAGGGGGACATGGACACGCATAAATGCGCCTAACATGCATACGACCAATGTTGAATGGGGGAGGACCTTTACACCCGAATATGAACCACTCATGCTTCCTACTTGACATGTGGGTGATATGAATGAATGAACCCAACATACTAATCATGCCAAGTGGTGTGGTATGCCTAGGTATATGCATTCCTATCCCAGAGATGACTTCCATGTGCGTCGGTGCGGAGTGGCCCTTGAGCTTCCACTCATATGGATCAAAGGGATCTAAGAAAGGGGACATCATAGAGTGGGGCAATTCCTCAATCCCTAAGTGTATGTTGCCTAATGTCAAGGCTCCCATGGTATAACCCGGTTCTAGGAAGGGAGGGGTTTGGCCCAACATGGTGGGTGGGGGTAGGATAAGGTGGGTGATGAGTAAGGTGGGTGGGTCACATGGGGAACTAAATGAGGCATTCGTATCGCGCCAGATTACAAGCCGCGTTGTCTTAAAGCCACATTGAGGCCATTATGGGGTCATGCCACTCCAATGACATCCCCACTACACCAAATCAATGGTCTATGCTAATCAGACGAAGAATATGCTCAGTCTGAGTACATCCGTCGGTCCCGCGTTGCTCATTCTTCACTTGCGACACCCGCTGCTGGGGGACATTTGTTGGCACCCAAAATATGTTCAAGGGCATTCACGCCTAAATGACAAGAAGAATACGGCCTGCCAAAGTGCAACAACTAAAGAAAATCAATACACAAGGGTCCTCTTGAACTGCTGGAGCCTCAGGTCATCTGACACGAGTGTCAAGGACTTCACCTCAGGAGGATCGGAAGAAAATCACAACCAACCGGCAATGTCGGGCGGCCTGTCCAATGAATTGGCATCGACTCGGTCATGCCGAATAAACACCATCCGTCATCCGATCAGGACGAGAATATACCTAGTGGTCCACCACCTGATAAGAAGCCCTCCTGAGGTGAAAGAATGTCTTTGGCCCCTTAGAGCAAGGTGTCAATGGCCCTATCAGTGGAAGACCCAAGTAACCTGGCACGGGTACGTCTTCTCACCAATTAGGTCTGTTAGTGACAAGATGGCCACCCAGCTAGGGTGAAAGTACCTCGGGTAGTGGCCCACTACCCGAGAAAGCTACGAATACAAGTGAAGCGAGGCCAGCAGCACAAACCATGGTGCCAAAGGCCATGTCAGCAAAAAACCCGAGTGTCTGAACCAAAGGCACAAACGGTTTGGGAATCAGCGATTTAGTGGCCTGAAGGCTTTACCAATACTTCTCACAGCAATTTCACGAAACCGTGATGAGATGAAGGATCAAGTCAACTCTCGGAGCTAGTCTGACGTCCACAAGCTGACTTCTGTCTGAACAAATACGACAAAGCCCCTAAACTGGCATGCTCCACATCCCTGACGTATTGTAATCCGGCGCATAAAAATGCAATGGCCAGTGGCCCTTGATCCGGCACGCTCACCCTGCGCCGGGTGAAGTCATGCCAATGATGTGCTTATAAGAGGCCCATCTGTGAAGAGACCACAAAAAGAGAGAAGAGAACGAAGAGAGAAATAGTAGAAGACGAGAAAAGGGGGGGGGGGGGGGCGCCCCCATTGGGGGACTAGAAGATTTGATAGCTACAGCACTTCAAAAGTAGCCAATATAAATTGACTGAACGTAGGTTACAAAACAGATTACCATTGCCCAGATGCTGCACAGCAATACAATCCAGATGTAGGATCATAGTAATAACCAAGGCTACTGCTATAGTAGTAACTGCAAAACGAAAAAGAAAGGACAAATAGGAATTAGATCATCATCGGCCATCAACCATATTTTGTTTTCATAAGGTTGAACTACTTAAGATCAAGTGTCTTCCAAAATCCCTCGGGATTAGAATTTCCATACCATTATCATAACAGACAAGCAAAAAAATGCAGTTAAAAGCAAAACAATCATATGACCATCATCATGATAACTCTATGGTTCAACTTCATGTGAAATTCCCTTTCCTCAGAATTCATTGTCTCATTTTGCACATCCCATTAGCTTCTTCTAGGCAGCAGCAGTCCTTGCAAGACTACATCTCACTTTCAACAACACTTCATTACCCATTTTGGATAAGTTGTATCAATAATGACAGTTGTGACACGTAAATCTTGTATCATACGATCAAGCAGTTAAGAACACAGTGCCATCTATTAAGAGAGTAACACCAGGCAATCGGACAATTGATATTACTTTTCAAAGACCTATCAACAAGCATTTAGATTTTTGTGATTATGTGGAAGATTGGCCAAGTTTTGGGATGGTAGAAAATAATAAACTTCATCCTCATCTGCAGATTTGTAGCTTGGATGTGATCTGGGTAGGTCTTGATGGGAATATATAGAATTATCTTCCCCCTTTTCATGGGTGGGGGCTGGCTCTGCGGGAGCTTCTGAGTATGGGCATACAATTGTGTATGTCCCTCTTTTCACTCTCGTAACAATGAATTGCCATGCAGGCACATTCCAGAAAAAAGCGAAAAGAGAGGAGGTACAAAAGACCAATAACCTCTCCTCCCACGCCAAATCAGAAAATGACTCCAAAATAACTCATCACTTGTTTGAGTTGGAAGCTTATTCATCTTTCATTTTTTTCCCAAAAATAGTACATATCACATTTCATTAAGACAACGAGGTCGCGGGTTCAATTCCCCGCGGCAGCAAAGCGTGGCTGTGCCTTCACCACGTCTAGTAAGTGCAAAAAAGTCAAGTTAAGTGTCATTTGTAAACTTGGATTATTTATTCAATAAAGTGAAGATTTTTGAGTATGTTATTTTGTGTTCACTCTTATGTGTGTGAATATTTAGCACTCTGATTATCATTCTAGCGTGAGGCTTATCTTGCCGGCTGCTCACGTTCCCTACATTTATTCCGCTGCATATCTCAGGGTGTGACAAGGACTATCTATTTAAGCCTTGGTTTCCCCTCTTGTTACTCCTTTGTCTACCCAGATCGTCCCAAGTAAGAACGAGAGAGGAGAAATCAAAAGAGTAGGCGATCATGTCTAGTGTAAAGGGGAAATCTCTAAGAGTAATTCTGGAGGCAGTAAGGGTTAGAGATCAGGGAACCATTAGTGGTTAAGGACCTCTCAATAGAGGTAGGCGTCTGAAAGACCGAGCTTATATTATTTGCTACTTTTATTGCTTTAGATTTATTTTGGTATTCAGAAATTAAAAATGTTCATGTAATGGTGGTAGTGATCAAGCATGGCTAGAACATGAGATTTGCATATTAGCAGTATATCTAGGACCTGAATATTTATATTAGTTTTTTTATTTGTCGTGAACCATAGTTGTGACACTATCCATGTTCATTATGGGTTTAAAGTTGTTCAAATGAAAGACAATAAAACTGTTAATATGAGAGTAAGCACATGGACAATGTCACCATAAGGAGGGGGGAGGGTGCCCGAGTAAGCGTCTACGCAGGGATTTGACCCTCTTCCAAGGATGAACGGATGATTACAATGTAGAAGTCAGACTAGGTGATGATTTGGTGGATGGTGGGGTAAGAACCCCCAATCTTACACAGTTGATCAAGACTGGACAAATATTAGGCCATTTGCGGTAGTGCCTACGCCTTTGGGGCAAAGTAGGTAAGGTAACTCCTTATGTCGTGGACTAGATGCATGTTTGAGATGCACAATCAAAGATAATCTAAGCTTTTCATGTAGACAAGATATGAACTATATAAAAGAGGGTAGGGTGATTATGTAAAGTCAGTGTGAACAACTGACTACACGTAGTCATATGTTTGATGTCATTCGATATGCAGACCTCCTGTAAATCTAAGAAACTTCTGACAGAATAGAATCATAAATCTGGAATACGGGCCCCCACGGTTACCGTAGCGTCCTACGGGGGGGGGGGGGACTAGCAAGAGGCTTAACCCTAGGCAGGGGGCGATGTGTGCCCACGTGGTCGGTGGCTTGGAATGACATTGGCGAGTGTCTGTGCGCAGGAGAGCGGATGGATCGCGTCCTGCCGGTTGCCGATGATCAGGGTGGGCATGGCAAGGGCGGCGGCAGCCAGACCAGCACGAGCCAGACGCAGACGGACATGGGGCCATGGTCTGCGCAGGCACCATACCTCACCAAGCTCTTCAGCGAGGCGAAGAAGCTCTATAATCAGGGGCCGGCCGAGTATTACCCGGATAGCACCGTTGCGGGCTTCACGCCGGCACAGACGCAGGGGCTCAACTCCGTCATCGGCATGCAGGGTCAGTTGTCGCCGCTGACGGGCGCGCTGCAGCGGAACACGACTGACACGCTCAACGGAAAGTATCTCGATCCGAACAGCAACCCCTATCTCGCGGCGACATACGGTCAGGCAGCCGATGCGGTCACGCGCAACTACCAGACGGCGACGGCGCCGGGCACTGCGGCGGCCTATTCGGCGGCCGGGCGGTATGGCTCGGGCGCGCGCAATCAGAGCATCGATCAGAACAATCGCGCTTTGGGAACGACGCTGAACAACCTCGCCACCGACATCTACGGCGGCAACTATGCGCAGGAGCGGCAGAACCAGCTCGCCACGGCGGGGAACGCCGGAAACACAATCAGTGCTCTCTATCAGCCGGCGTCGGCCACCTTGGGCGCGGGCGCTCAGCAGCAGCAGCAGAACCAGGCGCAGCTTTCCGACCTCGTGAACCGCTTCAACTTCAACCAGCAATCGCCGTGGCAGAACCTCGCGAACTATCAGGGCGCAATCAGCGGTAACTACGGCCAGAGCGGCACCACGAGTGGTACGCAGACCCAGCCCTACACGAGCAACCCCATGGGAAGCGCGCTCGGTGGCCTGATGGGCCTTGGCAGCCTCGCCGGAAACCTGTTCGGCGCGGGCGGAGCATTCCCCGGCGCGCTGGCCGGCATCTTCTCCGATGCTCGGCTGAAAGAGGACATCGCGCCGGTTGGCAGGACCAACGACGGCCAGAACCTCTACACGTACCGCTACAAGGGCGATCCGACCCCGCGACCCATAAACCATTGAACCCTGCCATTGATAAAGGCCTCCCGCAAAGATCTGCTCAATGCTTCCTCAGCAATAATGAATAGAGAGGGGGCAACAAGGTCACCCTACCGAACACCTCTTGAGGATTTAAAGAAACCAGCAGTGTCCCCATTTAGTAAAATAGAAAACCAGCAATTGCTCACTATCTTTTCAATGAGGTTTATGAATTGAATATTGAAACCAAGCCTGTGTAGGACAGCAAAAAGGAAATCCCATTCTAACCGGTCATAGGCCTTGGCCATATCAAGCTTGAATATTACATTCGAGCCTCTAGTTTTTCTACCCAGTTCATGTGTCAGCTCTTGGGCTAGAGCAATGTTTTCTAAAATCTGTCTACCCTTGACAAAAGTAGATTGTTCTAGTGAAATAATCTTTGGGAGAATGGTAGCTAGTCTTGCATTGACAATAGAACAGATAATCTTGTAGAAGAAATTGCAAAGGCTAATGGGCCTAAAATCTAAAATATCAGTAGCATTTGACCGTTTAGGAATGAGGGCAATGAGTGTTTATGTCACACTTCTAGGGAGGGCTTCTTGAGAGTAAAAGGATTCTTGAACAGCACTGATAACCAATCTAGAAATAACAGGCCATGCTTTATGGAAGAAAGCACCTGTGAATCCGTCAGGCCCTGGGGCACTGTCAAGAGACATATTGAATACTGCTTCTTGAATTTCAGACTAAGTGGGGGTTGCACAAAGGTATTCATTGTCAACTTGATGAACCAATCTTGGAATGCAATTTAGGATAGTATCATCTATGTAATGGTCTTGTGAAGAGAATGCCTGTTGAAAATGGGAAGTAGCAATAGCCTTCATTTCTTCATGGACTGAAGTGAGATTGCCCTCATTGTTTCGAAGTTGAAGAATAACATTCTTACGCCTGTTAGCCATAGTGCTCATATGAAAAAACTTGGTATTCCTGTCCCCTTCAAGGAGCCACCGAATTCTTGATTTTTGTCGCCAAAAATATTCCTGCTGGAGAAGTCTGTCAGATAGAGTAGACTTTGTCATTTCTAGGGTAGTCAAATTTGCATCAGTTGGATGGAGATCATAAGAGTGCTCTACCTTGATTACAACATCTTCAGTAGCCATGAGGTTTAAATGGACTAACCATCTGGACCTGAACCTGCTGTATGCCCTGCAGGTACTGCTGTCCGAAAAGAGTGTCACCAAGGCCGCGGACATCGTCTGCGTCACGCAGTCGGCGATGAGCGGCATCCTGGGCCGCTTGCGGGAGTTCTTCGAGGACCCGCTGATCATCCAGGTCGGCAGGCGCATGGAGCTCACGCCGCTGGCGGAAGGGTTGCTCGAACCGGTCACCGACCTCCTGACCCGCATCGATGCCACTGTCACAGCGCGGCCGGTGTTCATTCCGGATCAAAGCCGGCGCCACTTCTCCTTCGTCGTGTCCGACTATGTCGGCAGTGTGCTGTTGAAGGATGTCTTCAGTGCCGTACATCGCGAAGCACCGGGGGTGACCTTCGAAATCCGTCAGCCCTCGGACAACACCGCCAATGATCTCGACATGGGCGAGGTGTATTTCATCATCCACCCGCAGCTGTTCCGCTCACAGGTGCAGCCGGCGGTGGAACTGTTCCGGGACAACTACGTCATCGTCGTGGACCGCGACAATGCCGAAGTCGGCGACACGATCTCGCTCGAACAGTACCTGGCCGCGAGCCACGTTTCGTTCCAGACCAACCGGGACAGCCTGCCGAACTTCGAAACCTGGTTCAACCGGCAGCACGGGGTCGCACGGCGCGTGGAAGTCACGGTGCCGAGCTTCCACATGCTGCCGCTCCTGGTGGTCAACACCCGCCGTCTGGCCACCCTGCATACGCGTTTTGCCCGCCAGTGCCTGGAATTCGCACCGGTGCGCATCGTCAGACCGCTGTTCGAGATCCCGGACCTGGTCGAGCTGCTGCAGTGGCACAAGTACCGGGACCAGGACCCGGGAAGTCTGTGGTTGCGCGAGCGCATCATCGCGGTGGCCCAGGCCATGCCGCCTCCCGAAAGCCTGCTGCAGGCCTGATGTACCCCTGCGCAGGCGCCGGGCCGCCCAGCCCTTGATCCCTCAACGCCTGCAGGCATCACGGTTGGCGATCCGGCCAATCACCACAATCGTTTTTACAGGATGACGGCCTGCCGGTAGCGTCCTGGCTCCTAACAAGGAAGAGGGGGTCACCATGTACAAATACCGTATCCGGGCCGCCGTGATGGGCGCCCTGGGTGTCGCGCTGGCCGGCACGGCCTTACTAGGGCGCCTATTACTAAATTAGAGCCCTCATACAAGGGCGCTAATTCTTTCAGGGGCCACCAACCATGCACCTTTAAGCCAACACGTGAAGGGGCCAGCTTTTGTCTAAAGCAATAGGAATGGACGCCCCTTGCAAGGGTGCCAATTCCATGAACTATAGGGGCCACCCAGCTAATGGGTGCCCCAATACAAGGGCGCTGATTAATGTGCGCCCCTCTCTAAGGGCGCCATTTCCCACAGTAACCCAAAATACTATTCTTCTAGAAGGGGTTGAAACAAGAACAGCCTACATTTGTTGGCAATGGACCTCTGAGGGAACATACACAGCAAGGTTTCCAGATCTGGTTTCCATTAGACCCTTACAATTTTATTCCCTATAAACATTCTTCTCCGTCAAACGTAGACAACCCTTACTGTCATCCTACTACTATCATCCGCCGCAGAAGAAGGTTATTTGTTGCTTTTCACTCTTCTCGTCTCCACCTATAGAAGAGAGAGCTCATTTCTTCTCTTCACGTGCAGGAGACATGAAGGTATCTTCATCCTAAGTGCCACGTCCTGCTGCTGGGAGCATGGCTGCAGAGAACGTGGAGGGCTAGGGTTTCTTATTCTATTCCACTATTATACCTCGTTAACCATGCCAAAAAAGATAGGTGTTCTCAAGATCTGGCCCAACTAGTAACTAACATAGGGTAAATAACCTGCATGAGTAGTACTAGTTCCATCTCCACGTGATACAGTATGTTTTACGTAGATCAAATATAGCCTGTTAACTTGTTACACTGATTTTTCGTAGGCTATATACCTGTTACATCGATTCAGCTTGCCACACTACTTTACTAAAGCCTGTTTTCCATGAAATATATAGCCCATTTTACATAAAATATATAGCCTACTTTACATGAAAAATATAGCCTATTTTACAAAAAATGTATAGCCTATTTTATATCAAATATAAAGCCTATTTTACAAAATCAGAAAATTTGGCCTTCAGGTAATGGGCGACCATCACTTGGACACCCATTCCTGAATGGGCAACCCAGGCAAGGGTGCCTATTAATTGAAGACTTTTCACCCTATCGTCAATTCAATTTCCTAAAATTAATAAACACCACATTCAGAAATTTATATCTATGATCCATTCCTTCGCCCCGACCGTCATTCGCCCCATGTTCGACGATCGAGAAAAACCGCATGTGGCGCCCAGGTCAACCCGGCCTTCCCGCGAAAGCCCGCATGGATAACGGAACCCCGTTCGCAGCGCCATGAGAGGAGCTACACGTTGAGCGACCCGATTCCCGTCCCTCAAGGCTGGATTGCCGCCGTCGCAGGGAGTGCCTGGGCGGCGCTCGTGGCCGTTTTTGCCTACTTCTACCACCGCCTCGACAAGGTGGAGGAGCGGGTCGGCAACGCCATTTCCCGCGACGAACTTGCGGCTATCGAAGCCCGAATTGAAGCGCGAGCGATTGCAGCAGAGACGCGGGTCGGTTCCATGCATTCGGACAGCAATGACAACTTTCGCGAAATCCGGCTCCAGTTGGAAAGCGTCAACAACAAGCTCTTTGAGCTGGCGTCGAAGAAATGAGCTTCGAGCGCGCGGCCGCCTTTGTCATTTCTCAAGAGGGCGGATACGTCTTTGATCCATCCGATCCAGGCGGCGCCACGAATTTCGGCATCGCCTTGAATCGACATCCCGAACTCTCGCTCGCCGACATCAAGGCGATGACCGTCGAGCGCGCGACCGAGATTTACCGAACGCAGTACGCCCAAGCGATTCACTTCGCAAGTTGGCCCGATCCCATAGGCTTCGTGCTTTTGGATGCGGCCGTTAACATGGGGCCTTCTGCCGCGATTCAGTGCCTGCAGCTTGCGGTCAAGGTGATCGCGGATGGCGTGGTGGGACCTACAACCGTTGCCGCCGTGCAATCGGCCGATGTGCGCCAATTGGTCGCACGCTTCACCGCTCAGCGAGTCAAGCGCTATGCCCACATGGCGACGTTCGAGCGCTACGCGGACGGGTGGCTCACTCGCTCGACGCTTGCGGCGATGGAGGCGATGTGAAGCGCTCGCCCGACGATAGGCCCCATCCGAACGAATGCCCGACCTGTCAGGGAACTGGTATCTCGCCAGCCACCGCACCACGTGCTGGACAGTTAGGAAGCGGCTGCGAGACGTGCCAGGGAATAGGGCGAGTTGAACGTAAACCCAATGGGAGAGCACCGTGAGTTCCGATCTCGATTTGATGATGGCCAAGGCGCAGATTCGATTCGGCTATGCCGGCAATACCCCGCAGAGGAGCAATCTCCCACAGGGGCCTATTTCAATGTTTTATTTTCATAAGCTGAATCATTGCAGGGCAATTCCGCTGGAGTAAAACAAACACTATAAGCACTTCCAATACCCCGCAGAGGAGAAATCTCCCGCGGGCGTTAGTTCTATCGCTTTATTTAATCCATGTTGCAATTCATTCCATAGTAACACGGGCTGATTCACCATAACCCCTCCCAAGAAACCCGGTGTGACGTCGCTCACAATAACAATTAACCATTTGATGCCCAAATTAGCCACAGTAATGGCAGGAAATGAAATGATTCACATCTTTCTTCATATAATATGCATGGAGTTTCTGTGGGTAGGCTGGCATTTTTCTATTTCTATTATGGAGGTTGTGATTTCTTTTCAACTGCCAATAGTCTTTAACTGTATGGCCAGATTTTTCGCAATGAAAACACTGAATTGTCCTTCTCTGGATAGCATAATTTCTAACATAACTTTTTCTAGCATGCACATGAAAATTTTGAAATGAATTCTTTTTATTTGAGACCATTTTGACATTTTTAGATCCATTTGTTTTCTTGCATGCATTCAAGTCATCAAACTTCAAAATATTACAATCAAGCATTAAGTGACCATCCTTTCCACAACAGAAACAACTGGCATTCCTGGGTTTGTGAGCATGGTGAAAGACATTTGAATTCTTGGCATCCATGTTTCTGATATTCTTTTTTTATTTTTCATTTTATTTTTGGGTTTTCTGAGCAGCAGATTGTTTTGTTGATTCTTTAGAGGTGCTGGGTTGTTCTGAACTTCGAACAAAAGATGTGAAGATTCTGTTCTTAAATGATTTTTTATTTTTTGGTTTGTATCCCAGCCCCTCTCTTTGAAAATTTACCTTAGCTCCAAGGAGATTATTCAAATTATTTTTCCCTTCAACAAACCTTCATAGGGTTTCATTCAAATCTTTTATTTCTGATTGAAGAGACAAGATCTGGAATTCATAAGCTGCTATGTCTTCCTCACAGGAAATAGTTTGTTGATGCAATACATCATTCAGACTTTTAAGAGTTTTAATTTCATGTTTCAATTTTAGTTCATTTTCAACATCATTTTTATTCATCGCACTTTTTCCTTTTTCAAAAGATTCAATCAAGATATCTTCCTCATTGTCTCCCATTTAGAATAAACTGTGACGAAAGAAAAAAAGATAATTCTAGAAGAAAGAAACATGTAATACAAATTTCCATAAAACATGGCAAACATAATGAGACAAATAAAGAAAGAAAGAGAACAAAGAAGTTGTAGAGGCATCACCTAGGGGACACCTACTCAATGCTTGGGTGATAAGGTGTTATGGAAAAGTAAGGCTTCGAAGGTGCCTAGCATGAACAAAAGGCCTCAACTCCGATGCCCTGTCTTCAAAGGCACCTAGCATGAATAGAAGGGCCTTGACTTTGATGTACCATAGTGACAAGCTCGTGCTTTGCCTACTTTAAGATTAAAACTAGGTGCCTCATTCAATGGCTTCTTTTTATAACCTTTTTTTCTGAGGGTATTTTGGGTGTCTATCCTTCAAAGGAAACTGGAAGTACAGAAACCCAAAGATGAATCTAGACATCACTGGCATTAGATTTGCTAGTACGACCTCTCTAGAGAATAGAAGAGATACGAACAGTTCTCTTCCATTTTCATAGTTATTCTTATGACTTAGATTCTTCCTTGAATCAAGTCTAATTGACGCGATCCCATAACCTGAGTGAGCCTTATTGATGATGGTTCTTTGGTAATGGCTCTCCATCATTTCTAATATGGACGACGTGATTTCACTTAGCAACTGCATGCACATTACATGATTTAATGGATATACAAATGGAGTATGCCTCCACTACAACTTGCTCTAGTGTCCCAATGTTGAGAGCACAGATCAGGCGGCTTATAATGATATCCATATAGTGAAACAAACATCTTGTCATGTGACATGAAAATGGTTCTCATGAAAATAAATTCACACTTATGCAGTAAAGTAATTTGAAACTTAAATCCTCAGATGATAAAATCCATTTCCACTGAAGCATATTAAAAGAAGGTAAAGGAAAAGATAAATATATGGAATAACAGACAAACACTGACAAAATAGCACAGAAAACATAATGCACTAAAGGAAAATTTGCCATTATGTCTTGGATTCACATGAACCAACGTAAGGACATTTCCCCAAGGGCAAAGCCAATGCACCCTTGAACAAACATCATGCTCCAAACAATAAAATGAATGTTCTCAAGCAACCTAATTACAAAAAAGAAAGAGGAAATAACAAGGTAGGTACAAATTTCCTAATCTATGGAAATAGGGGAACTTTGGTAAGTCCGTGGCCCCTCCTAAAGCTCAATTGGCGGAGGACCCTCGGTGCTCGGAGATCTGCCCTCAGTACCCTCAGTGACAGCCGGCCCGGGCATTGACCCCATTTGTATGGGAACTGCCCCGTCTGCGCGCCCTCTCGAGGCTCCTGAAGTTGGCGATCTCTCCTCCACCAAGGCAAAAGCACCCTCGCTCTGCTCTTCATCGCTCGACATCAACGAGAGAGAATCTGAGCCATCCTCATCAGAATCGTGGCGCTACCCTGGAGGGAAGATAAGCTCGTCGAGGACTTGTTCTTGAGCTAGACTGGCCACCCGCCTGAAGCCTTGGGCAAAACCCTTCCGCAGCCCTCGACGGTAGCTCGACTCATAACACGCGAAGGCAACCTACTTCAGGGCTTCTTGGTATTCCTCCCTCTGATATCGCTCGACTGCCTCCGCCCCGACTCCTGCTACCTTCTCCTCCAGCTCGGTAACCCTCGCATCAACCACAACCAACTTCACCTCTGCCTCGGCCAACCCTGCCTTGGCTTCGGTCAGCCTTGCCTCAGCTTTGGCCCGCCCCGCCTCGGCCTCCTCCTTGGCCCACTTGGTCTCTCAGATTTGGTCCTCGAGCTCCTCTCGCTCGGTCGCCCTCTGACCCGAGCGCTCTGCATGAGCCCGGCGCTCCTCCTCCAAAATCTTACTTTTAAGCTCGACCATGTACCGAGCTCGAGACAACTGCTCGGCCTGCGACCAAGCTTCCTCCTGACTCGCCTGATCACGTGCTCGGAGTGAAGTCACCTCCTGCTGAAGCACCTCGAGCGGACGTTAGCCGACCTATCCTGCGGTCAGACTCAGCACGAATCTGGGACTGAGCCCTTCCCTCATTCACCAGTCGCGTCACAAAGTCAGTAATCTTGGCTCTCAACTGAGCCATGAAGATACCTCCCTCCATGACCCTTTTAAGGAGCATGGGAGGGGAACAGTGCCGGAACTCCTCCCGAACAGACGGAGGCGCCAGATCTCGACACCGGTTATACAGGGAGGCCTGGACGGTGAACCACCCTTGCTGAAGAGGAGGAGCCTCTTCCAGGAGTGCCGGGCTAGAGCATCCCCACCAGTCGTCCCCACTCTCGGGGCAACGGCGCTCAGCTCAACCTGGACCCGCACCTCGACATCCTCCTCCTCGCCATGCACCCTGTCACCCCGGACCGAGATCTCGGAGCCAACCTCCTCCCCATGCACTCCCGCCGGCTCCAAGGAAGTCCCCTCAATGGCTGTGGGCACCTCTGGCTCGGTCAGTGGAAGGCTCGGGTGACGGACACCCTCAGCTATGAGCTCCTTGGTCGGGACGGGAAGTCTTCATTTTCTTCGACTGCGTCTTCTCCGCGGTCAATGCCTTCATCGAAGCCAGCAACAGCCACTCCCCAGCATCTTTCCGCTTGGACCCCCGACGCTCGGAGGCATCACCCCGAGCAACTTGCTTGCCCTTATCCCGGGTGGCAGAAGGACCTACTGAAGCTTGAGGCACGATCAGAGTAGTCGTCCCCTCCAGCTCGATGACCTCTCGATCGGCTGGTCACCCCTCGCCACCGCCGCGCCTTACTTCTGCTCAACAAGAGGCAAGTCGTCAACAAAGGGCTAGACCGAGCAAAATAAGGAAGTGCAAAAGCTAAGGCTTGAAGTCCTTACCACTGGGAGACAACACTCGGCGAGGATAATCCTCAATATTGGCCAAGGTCATCAACTCCATGGTGGATCGACGATTCTCCTGAAGGATCCTAATCTCCTCCTCCAACTCCGAGAGAATCACCGGTTGTTTCGGAGGGAATACAAGATGAAAGTTTGGCTGGACAGGGAAGTCCCAGTCGGGATTTCCCTTACTAACCCCGACCTAGAAAAATTGAGTCTTTCACCCATTGGGCAAAGAATCCTGAGGAGAGAGGGTCACATAGCTCCTCTTCCTCCTCGCCTGAAGATAGAAGAAGTCCTTGCCAGCGTGGGTTTGCTCCTTTAACTCGAAGAAAGTGTGAAAAAGGTCTAAAGAAGGGTCCAAACCGCACAAGCGACAAAGAAAAATGAAAGAGAAGATGAAGGAATATGAATTGGAAACCAACTAGATAGGAGCCAACTGGTAGAATTGCATCAGCTACACAGCGAACGGGTGGAGAGGAAGATGAAATCTGCACTTCCAAGCCAGAAGGAAGGTGCAGAAGAGGTCCGAACGAGTGTCCAGGCTAGACTCATGTGGTTTGACTGGAGAAAAGAAATACCGCCACGGTAGTTCATAGTGGGCCTTGATCCCCTTCACCTCGGCCTCACCTAATTCGATGTGCAGAGGATGGCTAGGCACCAAACCTCCCGCACCTTGTTTGGGCATTCAGGCCTCAACCGCCGGATCGTGCCCCACCATGAAGGAACAAGAAGAATGAGAAGAAGAAGAGGGAACTGTGGAATCGGAAGACTTAGGAGGAGGAGGAGGAAGCTGATGGATCCCCGCCGCTGTGATCTCTATCAACTCCACGAAAGCCTCTGCAATCCTCCACTCCCTCAAGTCTCTCTCACTGCGCATGGACTCTCTCAGAATACCGGTGCAACGAAGGGGAAAAGTCCTAAGTAGAGAAAACATAAGACGTAAGCATACGAGATATTTACATATCTATCCCGGTGACTTTGGCGGGATGCGTCGTGACATTTCAAACTCCCAGAAGGGTCTCCTCGTTCCTGCTCGAGGGAAGCGTGATCATCATACCCACGCCTCCCAGGACAGCCACATTTAATAGCCCTTATCGACAATGATATTCCCCACTTGAGCCACCAACGCTACCCCATAGCATACTGTTGGGTTCATAGCACTCTCCTCTTTGTCCCTGGTGATGATTTTGATGATAACAATATATTGTGTGTAAGTGTTGTGGAAAATATATGTTGTTGTCTTATGAACTCATATGTTGCTATCTTGCTTTGCAAGTTGATTCATGATTGAGATGTCTTATGTAGAGATATTTTGAAGGTTGTTTAAAAGGCCTTAAAGCTAGAATACCAGATTCCTAATTTGTGTTGATTTAATGTTTTCATGAATTTGAATTTCAGATAGTGGAGATTCAAGGTGCCTTCCATCCCTTGGTCCCATGGTAAAACAATGATGGTTGAATGTAGTTTTAGATTGCATTAGGCTGAATTTGGAGTTTTTCTATTCCATTTTGCAAGGGTCGACCGCATGGCTCGACCCCTGGCTCTTTGAGCCTTGGTTCTTGCTTTGTTGTTCAGCTGGTCTTTTAATGTTAAGTCATGGGTTGTTCGTCAAGTTTAAAGTTTTCCTACAGAATAAGGATTCTCATATACTTGATTTCTTTTGGCTATGAAATGATAAGAAAAATAGAACTAAAAATTGATTGAAAGCTAAAAGCAATCAACATGTTCTTAACATTGGCTTCCATTCCATCCTTTACCTTTAAGTGCAAATAAATCTCTTCTTTTTGTTAGCCACTAATACCTTTCCAGCTCTCCACTTTCATAAGTGCATGATGTCGAACGAGAATCCCAACATCCCTCGTCAACCAAGGATGATGGGTCCCCTACAGGGTGATTCAATTCAGATGGTATATTGATAGTCACCTTTCCATACCTTTGGATGTATTACTCTAGGTCTCTTGATCTATTACATCCACGAGTATTCCTATTTATGTTAGAAGATGAACCTGCAAATAGAAATGCTTATTAAATGAATTACTTTAAATATAAGTAATGGTTAAAAGTATATAATTTAGAAATAATCCCACCAACACTACTCCCAACTATTTGAGGTGTAAGAGGTGTAGGAGACTCTGCATCACATGGGACCGCATCCTCACTTTGTGTACAACTTCCACGCGAGCGTTTACGTAGACTAGGGACCATCTGTCCAAATGTTGAATTTAAACAAAGGGTTAATCCATGATCACAAGTTACTAAATCACACAATCTTTTGTTGTTAGAAAATTTTCACACCTCATTCAGGATCACTCTCAGAGCTTACAATAGGAACACTTTCATGACCACTACTATGTTTTACTTCTTTAATATCAACATCATTAATAAAGAATTCAAGTTCTTCAAGTTCAGGTTCCATATCAATAGTTGGACGAAATTCTGGATCCACATCATTCCTAACTAGAGGGCTAATTTCTTAAGTTTCATCTCTAATCGATACATTTGTGTACTCAACTTATTGATATGCATCATTTTCAATAAAGACACTCTCACCAATCACTTAGTCGTCAGTTTTATCGAATATAGCTAAATCAAACAATTATCGATGTTGCATCTTTTGTACAACTCGCCAGTCCTTTCCTAATTTTGTGTCAAGAACATAGAAAACTTGAGTCATTTGTCCTGCTAACACAAATGGATCATTTGAATACCACCTCTTAGTGACATTTATGCTTGTAAAATCCTCATCAATTGGAACAGCAGCAGGACAGGGATCCAAGGAAAGAGAAGAAGAGAAAGAGCGAGATACGCGAGTGATGGGGGAGCAGGAATGGTGCTTGTAACAGCGAGGGATGAGGCGATGCTCGAGTGGTTGGGCGTGGTGAGAGTCGCCGATATGCAGTCAGTCAGATTTGCGTTGGCGGCATTCGCAGACGCGAATCAACCGGTGTCTTTGCGCCGCGCGCAGCAATGGGCGGCACGGATGAAAGCCACTGAGCTGGTTGAGACGTCGCGGTTGACGACGCAGGACGGGTCGGTCGTGTGGGCGAGCCAGCGAGCCACTGGCAAGCGGCCGCTCAATTTACTCGGGCAGACATTCCGTCATGAGGTTGCAGTGGCGTCCGCGTCGTCCAGGTATTTGTTCAACGGTTGGACGTGGGCACGCGACCGGCAAGCGTTGGGATTCAACGACCACCAAGCGGACGGCATGGCAACCCGAGGTGGCGAGATCGAGTTAGTCGAGGTGGAGCTAACGCCGAAAGCCATCGATCGATATGTCGGCATTTGCACGAGCCACTCGTGGCGAATGGGGCACGAGGGCATTACGAGAGTCGTTTATCTCTGCACCGCGGACGCAACTCGCATGGTGACTCGCGAGGCGGACAAGCTCCTGTTCCGAGACGACCGCTCTCGACTTGTCACGGTCACCGCATTCAATAGACGAGGCACTTGGATCGACGAGTCCGGTTTGTTCCCCGATCGGTGGCAATCGTCACCTACCGGAAGTGATGTCAGAGGCGGAAGCCCACACAACACCATTCAAGGGCGTCCCGTCGACGGAGAGCGGCTAGTCCCAATGGACCGACTGTTCTGAGT